>JAULBW010065889.1:0-45599 GCA_032358265.1 Vaucheria bursata
AAGCCTACCCTCAATGGACGTTGGTCCGCTCTGCTTTCCGATCCCTTCGAAGCCGTCCGCCAGGAGATTGCGGGCGCCGGCGCCTCGCCCAAAGGCGCGATGTCAGCCTGGGAGGATGATGCCCACTACTTTGTCGAGATGGACCTGCCAGGGGTCCGCGAAGAGGACGTCGACGTCTCGGTCGAGAAGAATCAGCTGATGATCCGCGCGACTCGCCGGCTGCCCGATGCTGGCCGCCGTAACTGGTACGAAGAACGACCATACGGCGCCGTTCAGCGCATCGTGCAGCTGAACGATGGCTTCGATGCGGAATCGATCGAAGCGACGCTCGACAGCGGTGTGCTGAAACTGCGGATCGCCAAGAAGCCCGAGCACCGGCCGCGGCGAATCGCTGTCCGGGGCGAGAAGCCGCAGCGGCTCGAGACGAACTAGCATCGGAGTGTGCCCTGCCCGGCGATGGGTTGAGCGGAGTGCAGTGCTGGCCCGCCTGCCTCTGTTCCCCATCGCCGGCTTTTGAGTTTGCGAATTGGGCAAACTTTGATGGCGCCGGCCCCGCGTTCCAGTCGATGAGAGAGTGGGGGGCCGGGACTGGTGTCTTCTTGGCAGACCACGTCAGTCCTGGACTGCAAGATGAGGAGTGGGCTCACTCCATGGAGCCCGCCGCGTGTTCCCGCGAGCGGGCTTTTTCGTTCTTGCCGCGAAGCTGGGCGAGTCAGTCAACAGAGAGCAGCGGAAGAGCTCTCACATCCCATTCTCCTGGCTGGCCCAAGGCTTCCAAGAAATGGATGAAGTCAGGATCGGAGGGCCGGAGGCGGGACCAGAGCTCATAGCATCGGCCTGGTAGCACCGCCGGCATGACCTGACCAGCCTTCACGAGGGCACCCGCGAGTCGGACTCCGTTCAAAAAACGTGAATGATCACCTGTCTTCGCAACTACCGTGAACAATCCGGCTCAACCTCTCCGCCCGAGGGTCATGACTTCAGTTCCTGAGTCTGTCGCTTCGTCGGCGCCACCGAAAGCCCGATTGGTCAGGGATATCCCTCGTCTTGCTGCAGAGAAATGGAATCAAAGGCGGACAAGACGTCGCAGAAAGCAGAAACAAACCCCGGAATGCGTCCTCAGGCGATCCGCCCATCCTGGGGGCTCAAACCATCGCATTCCGGGGTTCAAAAACCTTCCCGCAAACGTAGCCCGCAGGAAGCGCCTGTCAAATCGAGGTTCGACATGGCGCAATTCGCCACTTGGAAGCAAAAGGTCCCGGCCGACTGTGAGCAGTCAACCAGGGCGGTAGATGACGTCGACGTCTTTCGACGCCCGCATGAGATCGCCAGCCGCATTCATCGCCCAATGACCTCTACTGGTCATCGCCATTCAGCGGCAGTGAGGCTTGGGGCACTCTCGGTGGGCAGGGGCTCAGTCTCGCGGCGAAGCTCAGCATTCTGGCGGTGAACGTGGCTCACCGACTCGTGGTGCAGTTCGAGAGCCCACGCATTGACGCTCGCCGCTAGATCCAGCCCTGCCCACACAACCTCGGGCGGAAGCGGAGCTCGCTGCTCGCTGAGTAGCTGCAGAAAGCGATTCCGCAGGCAATCAATGTGCCAACTGCTGCGCAGGGGCTGCCGTCAGGCGAAGGCGTCGAACAGAGCGGCGGACGCCGCCTCTGGGCCGCCTCCCTTCGGACGGTTCGTCTGGGCGAGCAACTCTCTGCTCTTTCATCAGTCAGATCGCCTCAGTCGCCGACACTCCGACGACTATTGGACTGATTCGGGGCACGGGGCTACTCCCGCCCTCTGCCGTCGAATCCTGAGACTTGGGAGGCCTCTGCTGCGCCGGGCTGACACCGACTGTCGCTGAGAGCGTCGAAAGGGGCGCGACTCTGCTCCCTCTGCTGACACTCGTCCAGAAGCGAGCGTTCGACAGTCACGGCGTTCCCATCCACCTCGCGAGCTTCCGCGGCCACCGCGACCGCTCCAAGAAGGGTCACTGCGACCTGCCCACCAACGAGCTCAAGCAGCCCCCGCTCAATGAGGTACTCGGCCGAAACACGGTCAGGCCCGCCGATTGGGGCCTCGAACGGTCCACCTCGCTGCACGAGCTGCAGATATCGGTACTCCGGCAGGGGTAGTACCACAAGATCCGACATCACAAACGCATCCTGATTCTGGATCGCAGGGGGGACTTACTGAACTTCTTCGTTCACCTGCGCGGAGTCTCGCGTCTGGACTTTCTCGCTTTCCGTCCAACGCTCCATGCTGATGAAACCGACTCGGCCATTCGGCACTTCGGCAGTCAGCCGCAATGCCTTTTCCCCATCGGGCGTGATCTTGAGGACTTCGCCGGCGCTGGACAACAGATTCAGCCGGCAAAGCTCGGCCGCGGTGTCCCAGTTGCCATTTGCGAGGCCAGGTGACGACGCTCCACCGGCATCGCGTATGGCACGCAGCAGGCTCAACTCCAGGGCGAACAGGACAACTCCGCGCGGATCTCCTCGCATGATGACGCCGACTCAGTCTTGGTACGAAGAATCATCGCTGGCCACCTTCCGAGCCAGCACGCTCGCGCTGACGAGCACGAGACCACCGATGGCGATCTCAGCGCCTCGCGTCATTTGCTTTCGGTCCTCAGCGTTCCGGGAGTCTCGAGATGACCCGTGGACCACAGCACCGCACATCAATGCCAGGGCGCCGATGGACAGCAGCACCCGGCTCAAAATCCGCTGCATCATTCACGGACCTCCATTTCGTGGTTGAGCGCGTCACTGATCGTAACCGCTCATCGTCGGGGCGAAAGAGTCCGCCGGAATCACACATCGCAGATCAGTTGACAGCCATTCGCTGTAAGTTGAGATGGGGCCAACTCGCGGTGTACGGTAGTTGAAACGAGGAGCGACTCGATGGGCGATGATCTGCGGGAACTGATGGCGGAACAGGCTCGCCTGAGGAAGATCGTCGACGAATGGCTTGAGGTGATCGCACTTCCGGCCGACAGTTCCGAGATCGTGATCCCTCCGCGAACTCGGGAACAGACGCTGGCGTTTCATGACGCTTCTGACGCGCTGCACTGAGCACAGCCGGATCCACACCCTGCGGCCCAGCGGCAAAGATCGAACCTGCCCGGCGATGGAGTACAGGGAGAGGAGTGCGAGCCAGCCCCGTGAAGCCGGCGACCGGAGCCTGGATTGCGACCTCCTTTCCCGGAGGGAGCGACAGCCAGCCGACTGCCGGCAGCTTGTGGAGGATCTGGCATTGGACAACCGGATGCTCAAGCACATCGCGTGGGGAAACTGGTAGGCCCTTCGCAAAAGCGTGCGGCGGCCAGGGAACTCCGGGGACGGTTCAAGGTCTCCGAGCGAAGGGCGTGTGCGGCGCTGGATCAGCCGCGAAGCACTCAGCGGTATGAAGGACACCCCCGAACAGACGAGGGGACGCTGTGCCGCCGGTTGGGGGATATCATGCGGAAGCGTCCGCGGATCGCGGAATCGCCGTCTGATGGCATGAAGTGAAGGCCTGGACGATGAGTTCTGGATCGAAGGCGACGGTGGAAAGCCCGCAGCACTGGAGAAGATGTGACGATCTGCTTGTGGTTGGTCCACGCAAAGCTTGCAGCGCAATCAAGTCGCTGACCGTGGTTGGCGCATGCGAAAGCGATCTCAGTGTCTAGTGCAATCCACGGCTCGAGCTAGTCTGCAGGCTAACTCCCGAGTCTTCGCTTCCACCACCAGCAACCGCCGAAACCAACCACGACACACGCGGCGAGTGCCTGCCAGAGCCAGCGGAGAGACCGAGGAACTGGCAACGGTTGATATCGAGGGCGATAGAGCTGCTCCGTTCGTGACTGTTCTGACGGCAAGTGTGGCAGCCTGTCTGCATCGATTTGAACTCGATGGATGATCACCTTGGCTGCCGAATCAGGACTGCTCTGTGTGACGCCGATTCGGAGCAATGTGACGACGCCGTCGCCCATGGGAAGCATTGCAATCTGCCGCAACGATGACGTCAGATCATCGGCGACAGAGTAGATGAGCTCATTCTTCACGCGTTTGAGCTGCAGCCGCCCGGTGATCCGCTGGCTTTGCGGAGCGTCAAATAGCTTTGCTGACGGATGACGCACGCCGTTTTCGACTCGGGCGGCGAAGACGGCATAGGCGTCGCGACCATCGGTCCGGAGCAATCGTCCCAGCGAGGCCGCCGGATCGCTTGTTGAGCCCGTGGACAAGTACAGAGTGGGGCCCGTTCCGAACCCCTGGAACGGCTTAGTTCTGTTGAGGATCGTGAAATCCAGGATGATTTCAAAGTCACCCTCGATCGTGAAACGAGGCGAAAATCCAACTGTCTTCAAGTCGTATTTGGCCGGCACCTGGATCTGCAGCCCCTCCTTTGTGGGGCGGAGCAAATTGACGGCCCCCATGCCCGTCGGTACGAGCGATAGATTGTCAAAGTGGCCGTTGCGAAAATCCCACGAGTAGGCTGCCGCTCCCGCCTCAGCGGGAGCCAGCAGGAAGACGATCGCGACGACGAACAGAAATGTCGGCTTCATCAGAATTCTCCGACTGCTTCGCCGCCGCGGATGCTTCCCAGCGCGCGCCAGATCCCGTCTGCAATCCCCTCGCCGACGAATTTGACATGGCCATCCCCGAAAAGCACGTTGACGCCGCCAGGGTGGCGACTTGAGGCCGACATCCCCACGCCATCCCAGGTGAAGCCGTTCTTGCAGCTGACGGCATTTGGTACGACCAGGTGGTTGTAGCGAGTCCAGTTGAAGTTGGCTTCGAGCCAGTTCTGTCCCGAGTCGACATTCTGATGGTAGGCCCGCGCTGTCTCTGGTGAGAGACTCCGGCAGGACTCGCCAAAAGTCTGCTCATTCCAGATTCCAGCCAGATCGTAGATGTCGGAAAGCGGGTCAAATAGGTCGTGATCCCATGTTCCTTTGCAGCGCTCGCTGAACATCGCAGTCTGGGAGAGACCATCGCTGACGGTTCCCAATCGGACACTGCTGTTCTGACCGAACATCCCGTTGCCATTCCGGCCTTGCCAGCCGCTGCCGTTGCAGGACCGATAGTTGTTACGTCCCCAAGGGCTTTGCAGACGATCGATGTCGGACGGACAGAGAAACACTGGAAGTACAGTGACGGCAGCCTGACCATTTGTGGCGCTGAGCCCCCCACTCGCGATGCACTCCGGGTCGTAAGCGCCGGAATTGACATAGGGCGAGAAAGGAGCCACATCGAAGTCAATCCGTTCGTAGACGTTCTGCTGGTCGAGTTGTGGAAGGATCTGGGAATGGACCGAATAGCGGCGGTCGTTGAGCGTCCCGAGCGATGAGACGATGCCGTCATGATCGGAGCCGCAGCCGAACGGCAAGACGCTATAGTTGTCATGGTAGTTGTGCAGCGCCACGCCAATTTGGGAGAGGTGGCTTGCACAACTCATCCGCCGCGCGGCCTCGCGAGCCATCTGGACTGCTGGTAGCAGGAGTGCGGTCAGGATCGCAATGACCGCCAGCGCGACTAGGAGTTCGATCAGGGAGAAGGCTCTCCGACGTGCCGGGCTATTCATTGCCGAGACTCCATATATAGACGGCTCCGTCCTCGGTCCCCGCGATTATGCGATTTCCCCGGGCGGCGACGTTCAGATCACCGATCGATCGGGTGGGGACATCGAACGCGGAGATTTGCGTCAGATCGCGAGTCCGGATGTTGGAGACTCCATTGCTGTACCGGCGGAGAGCAATCAGTCCGCGGGAAGCGATCACCCCGGCGTGGGAGAGGCCTACCGAGTATTGATGATGGCCGATCGGTTTTCCCGTGGCGATATCCCAGCGACAGACTTGTCCTTCCGCATCACAGGAGACCAACTCTTTTCCATCATGGCTGAACACCGCAGAATTGACGGCCATCCGGTGTCCATGAAATTCCACCAGCGGTTTACCGGTCTCCGTTTTCCACAGTTGCAAACGAGCCGGAAACTGCCAACCACGCGGATCGAGTGTCGCCGTTACCAAGCGAGTTCCGTCCGGTGAGAAGCGGACAAAACGGACTGCCGCATCGAGTTCGAGTGTACGAATCGTTTTCTTCGATCCGCTCGTCCAGATTCGGACGGTCTTGTCGTCTGAGGCCGAGGCAAATGTGTTGTTGTCGGGGGCGAAGTCGAATGCCCAGACGCGATTCTGATGTCCATAGTGTTTTCCGAGCGACTTCATCTCCACCAGATCCCACAGCACGATTCCCGAACCATACCCGGCGGTTACTGCCCGTCGGCCGTCCGGTGACAGGGTTCCGGCCGCGATCGCCTCGCCACTGTTGTCGAGCGTCTGAACCAGCGATTGCTGATCAACGTCCCATACTTTGAGACGGCGATCGGCACACCCGATGACCGCACGACGCCCGGTCGCATCCAGCGCCGCAAATCGAACGCTCCCGTTCTGTTGGGTCAGGAGGAATGGAGGATCGGGGCTTCGCCACCAGCGAGAAACCTTTCCGGATTCCGTGACCACAATGAGCGATGCCACATCGGCTGCGAAGATAACGTCCGCGATCGGCGATTGATGGAAGACTGGCGAGAGAGCCGTGCCTCGTGCGAGATCGAAAGTTAGCGTGTAGCCACTCGCAGTCCCGACAGCCAGCACACTCTGGTCGGGGCTGAAGGTCATCGCGGTCAGCCCGCTCGGCGGAACGACTGACGTTTGTTCAAGGCTCTTCGAGGCCGGTGACGTGGAGTTCGCCGCTCTCACTGGCACAGGGGCAGTAAGAAGGCTGCTGTTGAACGACCAGGTCGCCAGCTTCTCCTCGGTCGAGATGTCCCAGCGAATCAGTTGTCCTGAGGCGTCGCCACTGACCATAGTCAGGCCATCCGGGCTGAACGATGCGACTTGCACAGGATGCTGATGACCTTTGAGTGCATGAAGCAACGTGGAGCCGGCAACGTCCCGAATGTTGACGGTGTGCCTCTGATCGACGGAAGCGACCCAGTGTCCGTCTGGTGAGAACGCGAGTGCGTCCGCCCCACCTGTCGCGGCTTGCCGCCGCCTGACCGCCGCCGCGCCCAGTTCTGTCCAGGTGGCGGATTCACTTGCATCTCCGACGTCATAGGTGAACGAACGGCGATGTGGATCAAACCGGATCGCCTCAATGCCCGCAGGTTCTTGACGCTTCAGCACGAGTTTTCGAGCAGCGAGGTCCCACACCTCAATCTCAAGTTCGCCCCCGCGACTCTGCTGACCGATCATCAGAAAACGTCGTTGTGGGGAAATGCCCATGAGCCTTTCTCCCGGCAGAAAGGAGGTCAGCGGCTCGCATGTTCCGTTGAAATGTCCCGCTCCAATTCCCGTATCCGAGGCCGTTGCTATTCCGGTACCGGGTCGTCGAACCGGAGAAGGAGTGGATCCCGTGGTGGGTTTCGCCACTGGGAGCGGCGTCACTGCGTTAGGGGCTGAAGTCCCGGAGGGCGCCGGCGACGCTGCGTCGTTCGTGGTGGCTTCTCCTGTTGCCTCCGTGGCGATCTGGCTCGCGCGACGACATCCTGGCACGATCGTCACAGACAGAGCGGCGATCAGTGCCATCCCTCGTCCCCAGATGTGGCTCATCGTCGATCCCCTCGAGACGTGGTTTTGCCCACGACGGGTGTGCCCGAACTGCTCCGATCGACACGAAGAGAATCGATGACGACCCCTGGTAGGTCACCGGGGCCTACGAAGGCAAGCCGCAATGGAATCCGCCCCAGCTTGGAGCCGGGCGGTACGGATCCTGTCCAGCGAAACTCTGACAGGGGAATGTCAACAGTCCGCCATTCTCCCGGCTGGACCTGCCACAAATCCGGATCAACACAGCACCAGGCGATCAGTGGCTCCGCGCGAGCATAGGTTCGTGTGAAGATGCAGATATGAAACCAAGATGGCGGTTGGACGCGAAATGTCACATGTACGACCGAATCGGGATGCCAAGTGAACAACCCCTGTTCGACGACTGGGGAGCTGGCCATCATTCGAAGTCCGGGAGCGTCGGGCACAACTGCCCCCTCCACTGCCCCCCGCGAGCCAGGCGGCAGCCCGTCGCGCACAAGCCGCCCCGTCCACCCGGCGGGGAGTCCCGACTCAAAGTCTTCACTCCAGATGCTCGGGGGGGCCGGCCAATCGACGATGTTCAACGTGCCACGCTCGTCGACCGGGAGAAACTGTCCTGCGGACAGCTCAGCCGAAGCCCCGTCCGAATGTCGCCTGACTCGAACCTTGCCTTCAGTCACGGCGACTTCGGTGCGCTCCTCCACAGCCATCAATTGCAGTTCAGTTCCAAGAACTCGCACCGATGCACGTGGGGTGACGAAGATCATGGGTGTATCTGTCGGCTGTGGGGCGACCTCCGCCATCACATGTCCGCGCGATATGTTCAATCGCGAATCCGGTTTTGCACTCAAGGTCATGGCGGTCTCTGCCCCAAGCTGAATCCGAGTCCCGTCGGACAGCATCAAGATCGCCGCCCCCATTGGCCCCGTATGAATCTGATCGCCCGTTTCCAGTGGCAAAGACGTCTCGGCAACATCCACGGCCCGGATCGACATCGAAGGCTGATCGCCACGGACCACCGAGACCGTCCCCTGGACGGCGACCAGAAGGCTCGACGACGTGGCCCTATTGAGATGCAGCAACGCCCAGGTCACGCTGAGAGCGATCAGCAGCATGAAGCCTCCGGATGACACGAGAATGCGAGGCCGTCGCCAACGGCGGGTCATCACACTGGCCCGTCCCCTCAACGGTTTGACCAGATCCACGGTTGAAAACGTCAAAGCTGGCTGCGACGTAGAGGAAGCCCACATCAAATGCGATGCGAGCTGGCACATGCGGACATATTCGCGGCGGAACGCGGCGTCTGTCCGCAAGAGTTCCACCAGCCGCTGCCATTGCTCGGGACTCAGCAGTTCGTCAGCCCAGGCATTGAGCAGAATCGATGATTCGTCGCTCGCAGGCGAAGGAGTTTCGCTCATCTGCGGGACTCCGTAGCCAACGTCCGCTCGATACACTGCCGCAGTGTTTCTCGAATCCGGCGCAGGGACTCCGAGACCGCCTTGGCAGATTTGCCCATTTCGGACGCTAGCGTGTTTACGGCCATTTGCGGTTGATACCGGCGCAGGATCAGCCCACGCTGCGACTCTGGCAGCTTTTTCAGGCATACCGCCAATGCGGCTTCCCCGGGAACGTCACGCTCTGACTCGATGAGGGCTGTCGCCGCGATCTCAGCGAGCAACTCATCATCGAGCAGGTCCGCACGCCGCCCCTGCCGCCCGCGCCAGGCGAGCACCTGCAAACGCGCGATCTCAAACGCCCAAGCCAGAAAGTTGGTTCCTTGCTGAAAGGATGACCGCCTTCTCCAGAGAACAACGTTGGCCTCTTGGAGAACGTCTTCTGCATCAGCAGGCCGGCAGACCATAGCAAGGATGAATGCGTAGAGCCGCCTCTGGGCCTGGGCGATCAGCCGAACCTGTTCTTCGGCAGAGTCGAGAAACTCAATGTTCGCGGGGTCTTTCATCGTGGCCTCTCAAGAGAATAGCGCGTCCTCTGAGAATCCCACGTGATTTTCCCTCTCTTTGGTCTCGAGAAGCAGCAGAGCTTCTCGTCCGTGACGCAATCCTGCTGCGTTGCTTTCCCCAGCAGCGAATGCGTCGAGAACCAGACCGAGCAGAGCAGGCAAGTCCGGCCAGGTCACGAACTCAATTTAGGCTCCTTCGCCTTCGCTCGCTGTAAGTGAATCTCAGCTTCCAAACGCCGAGCCACCACCTTGAGAGCTTTGAGGATAGTCTCGTCGGGCTCCCGGTCGTTCACTCGTTGGGCGTCTGCGTGCTTCTCGTACTCCTTCAGCACGTCCACGATGTTCGCGTAGAGCGCGGTGCGGTCCGACTCCTTCTCCGTGGCATCCAATTCCCCTTCAAGCAGCAGCAGTCTCGCTTCGTATAACTCTTCAGACGATGTGCGCCCGTATTTGAACATCCATTCGGTCCCTTCAACCAACGCCTTCAGGGTGACGACCCGCTCCTTCTGAAGCTCCTTGACCCTTGGTTGCTCCAGACGGCTCTCGACTTCCAACCGCCGACTTTTGATTCTGAGAACGGCCAGTTCATTTCCGCGCGCAGCCATCTTTTGGGCCTTGGCCAGTTCCTCAAATTCCATCAGCCTGTCCAGAGTTTGTTTGTAAAGCACAATACGATCTGGATTTGTCTCAGCAACCTCCAACCTGGCTTTGAGCAGGACCAACTGGTCTTCCGCCGCGACTTCGGGAGCAAGGAGGGACAGCTGAGCCAGCTTCAGGCTCATGTCCGCAACCTCTCTCAAGATGGTGATCCGATCCGCCTGGAGCTCCTTGACCACTTTGCCGGCTGCTTCCTCGCCCTTCGGCCCCTGTGCGAACGGCTTTTCATAAACCGGCCTCGACGGTGGTTGGTCCAAATGAGAATGAACTTGCCCCTGTTCGGAAGAACGAGTGATGGCTGCCGCTGGACCGGTCGGTGAATCGTCCGCCGTGAGTCGCTGGGTGCCGAACACTGCAGGAACGACGAACCTGGCCGCAAAAATCAAAATACCGAGCTTCCGACGGAACATGATGTACAGGACTCCCCTGGGAGAAAACGGCCAATGTGACTGCGACAAGATCCAGCGGACAACCAATCCCGAGGAAACGCATTCAACCGACGACCTCGCGTGCAATGGGGACCGTCGCAGTGCGGTCCACAACAGCGGCCCAGAAGTCTGGCGCCGCATAACATTCACCGCGGAATGGCTTGTGGCGGTCTCGACGATCGCTGATCAAGCCCGTCCGAGATCGATCCGCCTACCCATCGAATCACCCGACGACGCAGCGAAACTCAAGGATGCAACTAGAATTGCAATTTGGATTCGCTGGAGATTCCGAGGAGCGATCAAAGCGCCGGACAGGTCGGCGTCAGTCGCTTCGCTCACGAATCGACATTCCCGAACTTCCGGCTTCGAATGCGGTCCCAAATTGAGGCAATCCTGCCCTACAGTCGCTACACGTCCGCTCAAGACAACGCCAGGTGGTTCTTGAGAGCGAGTATGACATGAGACGCGACTCCTCGGGCTCCTTCGCCGATTGAACCATTCACTGATTTGGTGGGTTTGTCCGGCTTCCCGGAGGCAATTCCGTTGGAGTGACCGATGCAGCATCGGTTGCCGGATCGACTGCCTTCTCGATCACGCGGGTCCATCGCCACATGGTGGGAACCGGCGAGTAGTCGCGGTACTCAGTCCCGTGCAACACCCCAGTGATATCGTAGAATTCGTTCTTATCGACCTTATAAACATATGATCCGACAGGCTTCGTCTCTTCGCCGACCCGAAAGAATGTGAGAATTCGTACGGGACCACTTTCGCTTAATTTGAATTCCACGATCTTCTCACTGAGCTTTTCGCCTGTCGCAATGCTGTAGCGACGCAATGTTTCGAGATTTCCGGCGATGGTCTTCACACTGCGAATCGTCGGAGCGCCCTTTCCTTCATTCCCATGCAGTAGTTCCCAAGATCCCTGCAAGAGTTCGATGTCGCTGACAGTGGCACTCTTCTCGCTCGCGTCTTTGCTTGCACGAGTCCATCGCCATATGGTGGGGACCGCCGAGTAGTCGCGATACTCGGCGCCGTGCAGCAAACCCGTTGTATCGTAAAATTCGTTCTCGTCGACCTTATAGACGAACGATCTACCGGACTCCGCCTCACCTCCGACCGGGTAGAACGTAAAGATTCGCACAGGCCCGCTCTTGCTCAGCTTGAATTCGACCGTCTTCTCGCTGAGCAGTTCGCCCGAGCCAATGCTGTATCGACGCAGTGTCTCGCGATTGCCGATGATCGCCTTCGTGCTGCGAATCGTCGGCTCCCCTTTTCCTTCGTTTCCATGCCGCAATTCCCAGCCGCCCTGTAGGAGTTCCATATCCCTGGCGAGTCCCGAGTCGGGTTTGCCGTCTTCAGCGGCGAATCCAGCGACCAGGGGAGCCATCGCCAAAAGCAATGTCGCGGCAGCAGCCAAACTTTTCACGTTCATAGTTGTCCCTTTGAAGAACTGAAACTCGAAGCAGGCCCTTCATGCGACAGTATCACTGCATGTGATCGCATAGCCATGTCGGCACCGCTGGGGCTCGCAAAGAACCTGTTGATCTGGACTGCGAGGCCGTGATGAACACCGCGCCCCGCCAAGATAGATCGGCGAGAGAGTGCCCTCGCCACTTCCCGGTTACCTTGAAGACTGGATGATCAGGACAAGGGCGGTATCAAAACAGGACGAGTGCACCGCATCACCCCAGGCACCGTCTGTGTTCTGCCGCTTGAGCAGGTCGTCACCGACGGCGGAATGCCACCGATCCCAATCCTGACCACCCGTCGCTTTCATGACTGCGGCCGCGTAGTAGCGAGCTTCGTAGAAGTGGGGCTCCACAGCGCCCGATGGCTGGAAGTTGCGAATGAACGCTGTGCCGCGTTCCAGAAGCTCCTTGTTGCCGTCATAGCTCGCGGCGTTCAGGGAGGAGATCGCAGCGGCCGTGTATTCGAACGCTGCGGGGGCAGCAGTCGGGGCGTTCGACATGTAGCGGAATCGATCGCCGTGATGCAAATCCAGGCAGCCGAGAATGTACGAGATTCCATTGTCAATCGTTGCTTGCGGAACTTCAAAGCCTGCTCGCTTTGCCGCAGCAAGCGCGTGCAACTGACAGGATGTCACGCTGATGTCCGCGTCGCGCGGCGTCCGTGTATAGCGCCAGCCTCCCTCGCGGTTCTGGCTCTCCGCGATCACCTTGACTGCACGGAGCAGGGCACCTTTCATCCGATCCCGCAGAGCATGGTCGGTGACTTTGTCATAAGCTTCGGCCAGGAAGTGAACGGCCTCCCCGTGCTCGCACATGGGAGCGGACCGTCCTTCGGCCAATAAGCCGCCGTCTTCATTCCGCAAGATGTAGTCAATGGCATTTGTGAGTCGTGCGCCGTTCGGCCCACGCCCCGGCTGGTCGCCTGCCGTCAGAAACGCCCGACCTGCCAGGGCCGTGACGGCGACGTTGCCACGATAATCACTTGAGTTCCACGAACCGTCTTCCCGCTGGTTCCGGGCCAGGTATTCGAGACCGGCGTCGATGGCCTTGCGCGTGTCGGGAGTGAGCTGAGATTCCGCGGGTTCTGCCGTGTCGGCAATAGCATCAGAGACTCGGTCGGTGCGAGCTCGAACGGATTGCGAGGGCCGTCCGAAACTTCCCTTGCGACGAAACGTATAGACATCGCCCCTCGGTGCATGGGCAATCAAGGTGCGGATGAACTGCCCATCGTTCGGACCGGGCCCCGATGCAATGCCCAGCACCACGTAAATCCCTTCTTCTCCACTCTCATCTATCGAACGCACAATCACCACGTTGGAGCCATGCGTGTAAACGACTTTCGGATTGAGCCGGGCAACAGGCGTCGCCCAAGCCAGTCGCGGGATCTCGGCTGATGGCTCCAGCGGTGTCCCGTTGGTCGCGTTCCACCATTGCACATACTTCTGCCACGTGGCACTGGCACCTTCACTGACGGAGTCGCTGTCAAAGCCACGAAATGCCGATTCGTCGTCAATACCTTCAGGCGGTCTGGTAGCTGCCGCTTTCGCATCGGGCTTAGTTACCGGTTTGGATTTTGAAGGGAGGTAGGATTCATCCCTCAACCAGGTTTGATAACGCAGGCGGTCCAGCATCTCGATCAGCCTGACCTCGGCGCTGGCGGCCGCCGTGACGTCCTCGCTCAGCTGTTTGAGGAGCCGACGGTTTTGAAGTTCGTCAAGCGTCAAGGCCACATCGAGTTGTGGCGTGGTGGTCTGCGGGGTGATCGAAAGCTTCAACGTACCCAGGATTCCTCCTGGAATGATGGCCGTGCCTTCAAACTGATTTCGCTCAGGAGCCCATTGGACGGACCACGTCGATTCGGATGGCCAATGGAGTGGACAGATTTCCAGGGTCTGAGGCGACGTCGACACACGTTGAATCAAGAACTGCTCGTTGAGGTGATCTTTCGATGTCCAGTGTCCCGTAATATCGGGCGCTTGATTGACGCTGGATTTGAGGGCAGAAACCGCGGCCGACATTCCGGAGCGTATCGTTCCGGTGTTCGAAACGATGATGAGACAGGGAATGATGAGCAGGGCCGCCAGCACCGCCGATTTTGTCTTTGACGCGTCCGACGTTGCCCGGTTGAGTCCGACGATGAGGCAAATTGCAGCTAGTGCGGAACCAGCAACAAGCAAACCTTCGACGCGACCGAGATTGAGCCCGGCAACGAGAAGGATGGCGACCAGGGAGACGAGCGAGGAGAAGGCAAGACGAGTCGGCAACAACCAACCTCGTTGCTGGGATCCGGATCCTGCATTTGGCCGATACACGGTGTCGGCTAAAGGTACCGAGGCGGGCTGTTGGACATGCGCCAGGCAACGCTGCAGGATCTCGGCCACCTCTTCGGCAGAAGCGGGGCGATCTCCGGGAGCTTTGGCCATCAAATGAGAGGTCAACGTGCATAGCCAGGCGGGCAGATCAGGATTGATTTCTCGCATGTTTTTCGGCTCCTGATCAACAATCAGTCGCAGAATGGCGTAGCTGTTGTCCGCGCGAAACGGCTGCCTTCCGGTCGCCATGAAGTACAGCACGCCTCCCAAGCTGAAGAGGTCCGAACTCGCGTTCACATTGACTCCGCGGGCCTGTTCGGGAGACATGTATTGCGGTGTTCCGGCAATCATTCCCGTTCGAGTGATACTGGCGTCATCGACAGCACGAGCCAATCCGAAATCGGTCAGGAGTGCTCGCTCCACAGTGCCGTCGATAAGGATGTTTGACGGCTTCACATCGCGATGGACCAACCCCAGCGCATGTGCCGCCGCCAGCCCTCTCGCGGTCTGCATGCCTATTCGTAGGATTTCCTTCAACTCCAGCGGACCTTGATCTTCGACCCGCTTCTGCAAAGTGACCCCACGGGAGTACTGCATGACGAGGTAGGGAACACCTTGCCATTGAGCGACGCCGTAAATCGGCAGGACATGATCATCGATCACCGCCGCGGCCGCTTGCCCTTCACGTGCGAATCGCTTCCGCGCCGCCCCCAACTCAGCCAGATTCGGCGACAGCATCTTGATGGCGACATATCGATTCAAGGCCCCATCGAAGGCCTTGAAGACAACTCCCATACCGCCTCGGCCAATGATTCCGACGATTTCGTAGGAACCAATTCGTCCCAGCATCCGAGGATCGTCGGTCGGGCCGAGCAACCGGAGTACGACGTTCAACAATTCGTCGCCGCCTTGCTGAGCGTCGATGGCGCTGTCTGCGCGAAGCTCGGGAGAAGATTGCAGCACAGGCGCGATTTGCTGCCGCCAGAAGTCGTCCGATTCGGCATTCTTCAGAAGAGAGCGACATTGCGGGCACCCATTCAAGTGCTCTTCCACGATCTGCAATTCTGTGGCAGTCAGCTCATCTTGGGTAAGTCGACGTAGGCTTTCCGGCGTCAAGCAAGGCTGGATCGGTTTCATGATGGTGACCAATCTTCCTGCAATCCCCATTCTTGAGTCATTTGCTGCACAGCGCCCTTGAGCCGGGCGAGGACGCGATGACGGGCGATGTAGATGGAGCCGGGCGAGCGCCGCGTCGAACCTGCGATTTCGGCAATCGGTACACCGTCGATTGCGGTCTGCCAGAAGAGGGTCCAAATCTCCGCTGTGAACTCGGTGCGAATCTGTTCAGCGGCACGGCGGACGATTTCACGTTGCGTTTCGATCTGAAAATCCGAAGCCGTTTCACCACAGTCCGGGAGCTGATGCAACATCTCCATCACCGAGGAAGTCCCCGCAGCCGAGTCTCGCGGCTGCCTCGTGAGTGACTTCAGGATGGCATTGCGAGTAATCACGGTCAGCCAGGCCCGAAAGGGGGGCAGATCCGCCCCCCCCTGCCAAGTTGCAATCGAGCGGCTGATCGACACAAAGACTTGCTGAACCACATCTTGAGCATCCGCCTCTTGTAGGCCTCGACGCCGGGCGACCCGGTAGACAACAGGTTGGTAGAGCCGCAAAAACTCGGCCCACGACGCTCCGTCGCCGAGTTGCTGAAGTCGTGAGATCAGGCTGAGGCTCGTTTCTGGAAACTCTGCCAAGTTGAGGCCTCCTGCTGAGAATCATCCCAAAAACGACGACTTCTTACAGGACTTTCGAAGATTGAAGGTTGTCGATGTATGTCGCGAGCTTCGCCTTGCCCGCGCGGAAGTGCATTACGATGATCGCGTCGAGCAGGTCCAGTGTAGGCAATTCGATTCCTGCCGGTGACCTGAAGTGGGCTCGGATCTCATCAAACGGCATCTCTCCTACCTCGTGTGGTCGTATGCATCCCTGTCGAGCAGATGCTCAACAGGTACGGACGGCTTGGCGTCCTCTCGTGAGTGCTGCCACAAAACAACACGCAAATGCCCATTGAGGGACGTTCGAGGAAACCTGGCGATTTGAACGGCGAGGTCCACGAGAACCGGGGCGGCCGCTGCGGAAAAGAAGATCACCGCAAGAATCAGTAGCTCCCGCCACATGCCAACTCCAACGACGTTTCATCGAGCTGCCAGCGAATCTGTTCATCGCGTTGACTTCCAGGACGACTCAGCTCCAGACGTTCGGCAGCAAAGCCCATCGTCGCGTCGATCGCTCTGCATTTGACGTCACGAGATTCAAAGCTCGTGGCGTCCTTTCATCGTGGACTCTCAAGGGAATAGAGAGTCCGCCGAGAATCCCACGTTCTTTTTGCCCGTCTCTTCGACCTCGATATTTCAGAACATTCGTGTTGCGATGCGAGGCACAACGATTCGTGCCCTCGATTCTCGAGTCGTCGTAAAGCAAGTGGTGGAACCGGATCGCCACCTTCGACGAACTTGACCTGTCCCTTCGCCGCATGGATCGAGTCACAGGGGCCTCAAGTGTCCGCTGCCGGCTGGATCTTCTCAGGGCATCTCATCGCGAAGCATCGCCCAACACCGCACGATCAGGCGCCGAGCCACGGCCACGATCGCCTACTTCTTGCGGATCAGGCTGCCACGCCGAACGCGTTCATAGACCTCCCGCATCCACGGGTTGAACCGCAGGCCGATCCACGCGATCTCGACCAGAAGGGCTCGCAACAGGTTGTTCCCCATGCGACTGATCCGGCCGTGGCGATCCTGTTTGCTAGACTGATGCTGTCGCGGCGTCAGCCAGACATAGGACGCGACTTGCTTTCCGGATCGGAACCGGCGGGGGTTGTCGATCATCGCTACGGCGATCTCCGCCTACCGTGGCCCCACAACAGGGATCGATCGGTACGGCTTCGACGTCACGCGGACGAGGTAATCCACCGCCCGTCGTCCAAAATTGAGCGTTGCGGTCTCGATTGCGCGAGCAGCACATCAACTCGTCTGAGCGATTGAGATCTCGATTTCTCCCTACATTCATCCTGCCGCCGGCCTCGTTTCCAGACACAGAGACACCTTCTTGCACATTTCGCACTCCTTGCATGCGAGTTTGCGGACGGTGCTAGCGAACTGGCCATTTACCTCGTTGCCAGAGAGGTCTCT
This sequence comes from Vaucheria bursata, assembly GCA_032358265.1. Lineage (NCBI taxonomy): Eukaryota > Xanthophyceae > Vaucheriales > Vaucheriaceae > Vaucheria > Vaucheria bursata. Next base: position 17,576 of record JAULBW010065889.1, read on the forward strand.
CTTCGGAACGCCCGCGGCGCTACACGCCCCGAGGAGGGGATTTCGTATGAAGAATTCACCCACCGGATCATTGCCACGAGACTTCGCGGCAGGTTTCGTCGTCTTTCTTGTTGCCATTCCGCTCTGCTTGGGCATCGCGCTCGCCTCAAGTGCACCGCTCCTGTCCGGGGCGATCGGCGGCGGCCTGGTCGGCATGGTGAGCCGCTCGCAAGTCAGTGTTAGCGGTCCTGCCGCAGCACTTGCCACGATCGTTGCGTCCCAGATCACTCAGGACCAACATGAGGACACGCGAAGTCAATTCCCCGGTAATTGACTTCCAATAGATAAAAAAGAATGCTTCCCCGCCGCAGGCAATCCTGCGGCGGGGAGCAACTGCGGAAATCAGCGAGACATACGTTCGCGACTGACGAGCCGACCGGCGATGACGAATCCGACACCGCCGGTGAACACGCTGCCGAGCATCCCCGCCCAGGTCCAGCCGGCGTACAGTCCGACAAGCGTGCCAGTGAGGACTACGATGCCGCTGAGATTGTTGAAGTACTCGCGTCGTTCAGACTTCGGGATCCCCATCAGGTCGTAGACCTGTTTCGAACCCGGGCGTGAGAAACCCTGGGGCTTGGGCTGCCGACTCTGTCGGGAGTAGCGAAAACGAGGGAGTTTTCTCAATGCGGTTATGGACTCCGTGTGACTTGGAAGAAAAGAGCGTGAATTGAGAGTTCGTGCCCGGTCCGCAAAGACGGATGGACCTGCAGCCGTTCCCTCTTTGCAGTAGTGCTTCGAAACGGCGGCAGGTGCCGCGGCCGGCTCAATCGGTGACGGGCTCGTTGCGTTCGAGATCGAGTGCATCCCAGTCGAGGAACGCTTCCTCGGGATCTCGTTCGTGCGGAAACGAAGTCAGCGGCACGAAGCCGAGCTCCTGGACCGACGCAACGCTATCGCCGGTGGCCTTGGCGACCTGCCGGTCCAGATCGGATTGCTGGTACGGAAGAATCTCGTCGAGGATCTCGCCGATGTGCGAAACGGCTGAATCCTCGAACGTGGCTCGTAGGGACATGACATGCTCCTGTATGTGAATAGCAAACGAAAAACGCCGCCCAACATGGGCGGCGTTTGAGAGAACGATGGGGCGACATCCCCGATGGACTACTTGCCTCCAGAGCCATCCGTCGAAGCGACATCCGTGGCAGGAGGCGCGGAACTCTCGGCATTGACCTTGGTCAGCCAGTGCGAGACGAGAACGTCGGCCATCGCAATGGAAATCACCGCGAGGAGAGCCTGAAGACCGACCTTCATCATTGAGCCTGCCGGCAACGAGGGGATCCTGGGGGCAAATGTCATGAGAAGCCCCAGGACCATCGCGAGTCCGAAAGTCATTGCCGAGCGGCCCGGCGCAGCTCGAAGAAGCGCGCCGAACCACTTTTTGTCTTTGATCGCATGGACGATCGCGTTCAGTACCCCTCCGACGATGAGGAACGCAATGAAATCGCCGGAGTCATCAGGAGCTTGTTGGGGAGGATTCATAGATGAAACTTTCGTAGATGGAAATGAGGAGTCCGGGCACCTGCAAGAGGACATCCAAGGCGGTGCAAAACGTCTGAGAGGCTATGGGAGATGCAGCCGATGCTGCCGAAGCCAGGTCACTTCGGCGGTGATCGCTTCCGACCGCTTGTCGAAGGGACCGAGACGCGGTCCATTGAGGATCTGAGCGTGCCATCCGCCTCGTTCATCGGGTTCGACATGAGAGGCACGGATAATCCGGGGCCTCCCGAGAGTCGCCAGATCGAAAACTTCGGAATAGATGGTCGAGACCTGTCCTGCAGGCGAGACGATGAGCTCCATCACGACGTCTCCGAACGGTTGGACCTGAGGATTGACCGTCGCGGCCGATCGACCATCAGGCCATCGAGTGACGCCTGGATTGTCGAAAGCTGCCCGGCGACCCGTCCCCGCAACGAGGACCGTTCACGAAGCTGCTGCGGCTCGACGTTCCGCAGCACACGCTGGGCCTGCCCGACCAGAGCATCGAGCTGCTCGTTCGAGCGGATGTTGAGCCGCTGAAACCGCTCGAAGAACTCCGTCAGGTTCTCCACCGCCGAGTCTCTGAAGACTTTCGGCTTGCCATCTTCCGATCCAGAGAGCCGCTCAGTCAGGTGCTCGACGAGTTTTGAGAGCTCTTCGAGGAAGGCTTGCTCGGCCAGCTCGACGGCTTCATCGAACCGGGTCTGCACCCGCTGGCACTGCTGTTCGTAGAGAGCCGGGTTGAGCTGCTGGAGGTAGTTCGGCGGTTCCACCGCCGGAAACTCCCAGTTCACCGCGAACTCTCCTCTCAGAGAGACGGGGTAGTCCGACGGATTGAAAAGCTGCCCTAGCCGGCCGCGGGCAGCTGAGCGGAGATCGACGAAGACGTCATCGAGCTCTTCGACCGCGGAGGTGAGTTGACCCCGGAATCGATGCATTGCCTGGTCGAACTCAGCGACATCCTGCTGCCGAATCAGCCGGAGCCCCGGATCTGGGTACGGGAGGGTGAGGTACTTCCAGTGGTCGAGGATCCGCCCTCGAACGGCGGTCACCGCGCGAAAGAGCGGGTGCTCGGTATCGAGCAGCTTCTTCGTCGCGGACAGGAACTTGGCTGCGGCATCGAACTGATCGGCCGCCTGGGCCTTCTGGGCCGGGCTGAGAGTCTTGCGGACGCCCAGCCATGTGAACCCGATTCGCGTCGCCGCCATCGTTGATCGCAAACGAAACGCAGCAGTTTGATCCGTAGCCGCTTCCGGCTCCGTCTCGAGTTGAGGCATCAGTTCTCCCTTTTTGCGTAAGCGAACAGTGGAAAATGGAATGGAAACGGCCTTGCGAGACCAACCGCCCTAGGCCCCGCTGCCTCTGCCAAGGAGTCGAAAAGCCTCACGCCAAAATGATACTCATAGTCCGTGGAGAGATGCGCATAGTCAACACTCCAATTGCGGGATGGCAAAGCGAGCCGACATCCTGGAGCAGTTCGGACTGAGGGTCCGTACGCTCAGGAAGGAGCGAGGCTTTACCCAAGAGGGGTTTGCGGCAGCCTGTAAGCTCGATCGGACCTACATGGGGGGCATCGAGCGGGGCGAGCGAAATCTTGCCCTTCGAAACATCGACGCCATCGCTCGCGCGCTCGAGATCAGCTTGTCAGAGCTCATGGCCGGCCTTTGAGAACGTCCAGCTTGGACGGCCTCGAAGGCCTGATCCGGTATCGTGCAGAACTGCGGTGCGAACTCAAAGCTTTGTCACATTGATGGGTCGAGGCACCGATCGGATTGGCGCCAACTGGATCTCAATGAAGGTTTACCGTTGGGTTGGTGGTCAGTTTTGTGATGGCGTGATTTTCCGGCGAGCAGCCATTGCCGAAACTTCGGACCAGTAGATCCCGGGGCTGTCCGCCGAAAGGCATCTACCGCTGGCCCAGCTCCGAAGTCGCTCCACCGACTCAGCAGCCGTCACGGCGACAGGAACGACGTTCTGGGCCGCCTGGATGAGGGGAAGGTCCAGCAGGGCTGCCAGCCGGCAGCAGGCCCGGATCTCCGCCCCCGTCCACTGGTCGTCCTGCGGACGCCGCTGAGCGGGGTCCAGACCGAACTGTTGAAGGTAGAGCTGCCAGATCGCCTCCCGCTCCGCCTTCTCAGGGAGGTTCAGGAAGAAGATCCCGTCGAACCGCTCCGCCCGCGAGAACTCCGGCGGGAGTCGGGAGATGTCGTTGCAGGTCGCGACCAGGTAGACGTCTGACGTATGGTCGTTCATCCAGGTCAGGAGAGATCCGAACAGCCGGGCCGAGACACCGGAGTCTCCGGTACCCCCGATTCCGCTGAGAGCTTTCTCGACCTCGTCGATGAACAGGACGCAGGGCGCCATGGCATCGGCGATTCGGAGTGCCTGGCGGATGTTCCGCTCCGTCTCACCGACCAGGGAGCCCATCAGGGCCCCGATGTCGAGGCAGAGCGTCGGACGCCCCGTCTCGTGCCCCAGAGCCTTAGCGAAGGCGCTCTTGCCGGTTCCAGGAACTCCCAGGATCAGGACGCCCCTGGGCCTTGCCGGGCCCCGTGGCTGCAGCAGGGACCGGCTGCAGAAGGCCTTGAGCGCAGCAAGGCCCCCAAGGCCTTCGAACGACTCAGAGCCCCGGTACAGCGATATGAGGCCGTTCTTCCTGAGCGTCTGGCACTTGAGGTCCCAGACCGCCTGAGGACTGATTCGGTTCTCCCGCACGAGGGAGAGGCTGAACGCTCCTTCGGCCTCGTAGCGGGTCAGGCCAGAGGCGGCATCGAGAAGTCGATCCAGTTCTGGTCCGATGGGTAGCTCGTCCGCTTCGGTCCCGATCCCCTGGGCGATGTCGGTCAACTGTTGCCGGTCCGGGAGCTCGTGCTCCAAGACGACGAACAGTTTCTCGAGCTCGACGGGGATTGTCACTGCGGGAGACAGGACGACAACGAACGTTCGGTTCTGCTTGCCGGCGAGGATCTGGCGGCTCAGAACCTGAATCACTTCCGTCGACTGCAGAAACCGATGGAAGTTCGGAAGGACGAGGATCATCGTCCCTTCCGGCTGAGCGATTCCGCCGAGGGCCCGAATCGCCGCCAGGGGATCCGCAGCGACGATGGTCTGTCCGGACATCGAGAAACCGCGGTCGATGTCCCAGGTTGCCACGTGCCAGTTCTCACGCGCACAGAGCTGCGTGATCTCAAGTAACGCGTCCGCCTGTTCGTGGGACTCGATCCACAGGCCGGTGAAGCAGGCGCGGATGTACTCCGCCAGGCGCTCCGAGAGCGTCATCAAGTGTCTCCTTCAGAGTGGGGGGAATGGGCCGAGCGAGAGGCCGGAGAGAATGCCGATCCGAAGAGTTGGATCGAACTACGAACTGGAGCGTGCCAGCAACTGGGCGATCTTGCCCTGAATCCGCTCGACGGACTCGAAGGTCCGCTGGAGCTTGATGGTCAGTCGAGCGAGCTGTTTGCGGTCACGAAGGACCTGAGCATGGGGCTGAGGGGTGGGTTTCTGAGGCGTCATGTCCTTTCCTGGGCGTCCAGCGACGCGTGCTGATGGGTGTAGAACTCGGATGTGAGCTGTTCGCTCTTCTGTTGGCCGAGGGCCTTGGAGAGAAACTCGCTCGCCTGGCGGCAACTCGAGCCTTCGAAGCCCTTGGTCTCGGCGATCGTATGGCCGTTCGTGGTGATGGTGATCTCGATGAGCTTCATCGGATGGCTACCCTCCGACCTGAACGGTGAGTCGGATCGAGCCGTCTTCCAGCGACTGCTCGGTGACGCCGTATCCCTGGCGCCGAGCCTCGAGCTTCGCCTTCTCGACGGCATAGCCCTGGAGGAACCGGTCGAGCTGGGCCGGCTCACCCCAGCGTCCTTCGTAGTTGTCGTACTGGACCTGCCCCGTCTCGGTCTGGCAGACGATCGGGTACTGCCAGCGGGGAAGCTGAACCGCGAGGCCGGCCACGCGGTTCGTGAACACCTGATGTTCGCCCGCGACTGGCTGAGGAAAATTCAGCCGTGTGCAGGCGCTGGAGACGGCGATCGGATCGCGAACCTCCGTCTGGATGTGAACGATGTGACTCAATAGGGGTCCTTTCGTGAAACGAACGACGTTTTGTGGGGCTGCCGAGAGCTACTCAGCGAGACTCACTGGTAATGACGCAAAATCGCCGCCGATTTAGCGGCGCAAGCGCCGTGTGGCCGTCGTGGCGAGCTGGGAGGTGGCTGGATAGACTCAGTCGATGCGGGAGGGCCCCATTGGGCCTCGTCCCGCTGCATCACAGGGAGAACACGGGTTCTTGCCCGCGGCCGGACCAGCCGCGTTGACAATTTGGAATCGCGCGAGCGCGATCTGCTTCCTCCTAAAACCGCCAAACTGAGCCGCAAGGCTCTTTAGAACAGAAGCAGTACCGATGCCGCGCCCCGGAAGGGGCGTCGGCCGGGTACTGTTCTGTTCGCCCCTTGGCGGGGGTAGGAGGAGCGGTCTTGGTCCGACGCTCCGTTCGTTTTGGGCTCGCCATGCTGAATCCGTTGCGTTTGCTCTCTCGTGCTCTCAAATCGAGTTCTGGGCTGGTTCACATCCGTCAAATTCAGGTGCCCGCTGCCTGGATGCTTCTGGCCGCGGTGTTCGTCGCCCCAAGGGCCGGCGAGGCTGGCCCGTTTCCCCAGCCGCGGGCCGCTCATCAATCGGCCGAGCTGGCCATTGATGCGAATTGTCCGGACGCGCAGTGGGAGCTGTGCTCTGACGAAGAGCCGAGGCTAATGGTCGCGGCGGAGGCGGGGGCCCCGAAGGCCGCAACGGCTCGGAATGACCGTATCGCGGCTCGCTGGGCTCTGGCGACCGACGCCAACGGAGTCCAATTGGTCGTGGAAGGGAAGATCCAGGCGGTCCGAAGTCTCCTTGAGCTACCGACTGAGTCTTTCGACTTGGTTGATGTCGACTTTCGGTCCAATGACCAGGTCACGAACGAAGGACTTCAGGTCCTGAAAGAGCTCTCCCGGCTCCAGAGGGTCGCTTTGACGGACTGCTCGGGCCTGAGCGACTTTGGGGTGCTCGGCACGTGTCCGAGACTTTCCACGGTCGATCTGTCCGGTACGCAGGCCGATGACTCGATCTGGATGGCTCTTGCTCCCCTCCGCGAGTTGGAAACTCTCAATCTGTCACGGACAAACCTGACCGGAGAGCGAATCGAAGACTTAGGGGCCCGGCCAGGTCTGCGGAGCCTCTCGCTTGATGCCGTTCCACTGAACGACGCCGCGGTCCGAAGCCTGCGGACGCTGTTCCCGAACCTTCGCTCGCTGTCGCTACGGACGGCCGGACTTTCGCCAGCCGCATTCGAATCGGTGGCCGCGCTCGCTTCGCTGGAGTCCCTCACCGTTCATCAGGAGAGCCTATCCGACGGCGTTTTACTGGCTTTGATTCGTGCTCCGCGGCTCCGCTCATTGACTGTGGCCAACGGCACAGCGGAGGCATCGCTGGAACGGATCGCCCTGCTCGAGGACCTGGAATCCCTGAAGTTCCTGTCGTGCGCGAAGCCGACTACTTCGACGAAGTGGCTCGCCGCGTTTCCGAAGCTGAAGGAGCTGACATTCGACGCGACACCGGTCACGGACGTCGGCCTCTTGGAGATCGAGGGGATCGGCTCCCTGAAGCGGCTGACACTGAATGGCACCGCCGTCACACCGAAGGGGGTAGAAGCGTTCCGCGGCCGTCGATCGGACATTGAGATTGTTGTCACGTCGGTTGAGCCCGCGGTGCCGATCGCATCCCGGGAGACTCAACCTGACACACCGCCACAGAAGGACAAAGCCGATCCGTTCGTCCGCGGCGTACACGACCCGATGATCGTGAAACAGGGCAAGTCCTTCTACGTCTACTGGACAGGAGCCGGCATTCCGATCGTGCAGTCCGATGACCTCGTCCACTGGAAGCAGCTCGCCCCTGCCTTCTCCGAGAATCCGGAATGGGCTCAGAAGCGGTATCCGAAGAACGAGGGGATCTGGGGTCCCGACCTGAGCTTCTTCGGTGGGAAATGGCACATGTACTACTGCGCCTCGGCCTTCGGAACGAACAACTCCGTCATCGGACATGCGACGAATCGAACGCTTGATCCCTCATCACCGAGCTACAAATGGGTCGACCATGGCCCGGTTCTGACTTCGACACCCGGCAAGACGTCCTGGAACGCCCTGGATCCGCACGTGGTTCTCGATGAAGCGAAACGCCCCTGGTTGATGTTTGGATCGTTCTTCTCAGGGATCAAACTGCTCAGACTTGGGGCCGATACCGGGAAGCCGATCGACAATGGCGAAGAACCGATCTCGATCGCACGACGCGATGGAGCCGGGGCGATCGAGGCTCCGTTTGTCGTCCGCCGGGGTAAGTTCTTCTACCTGTTCGTCTCCCACGACTTCTGCTGCAAGGGGTCAAAGAGCAACTACCGCGTCGTAGTGGGGCGTTCCGAGAAGCTCGTGGGGCCCTACGTCGATCGTGAGAACCGAAAGCTCTTGGACGGGGGAGGAACGACCGTCCTGGCCAGCTACGGCGACGTCCGAGGGCCCGGGCACTGCTCGATCGTCCAAGACGGTGACCAGATGTGGATGGCTCACCACGCGTACGATCGGGCCAGAAACGGCGTGCCGACGCTCCACGTCCGGAACGTCATCTGGACGGGTCCGGAAGGGTGGCCGCTGGTGGGCGAACCGCTCGTCGAGCCGGAAAAGCCTGCCCCCAAGTCGCCTCCCAGCCTCGCCGGCACTTGGAAGCACTTCGTTGACCAGGGGCCGGAGTTTGAAGCCGTGCTACTGCCGGATGGTTCTATGGAGGGACGGACGGCGACGTGGGAACGGACGGGTCCGCTGTCGATTCGGATGCGATTCCCGGATCCCAGAGCGGAAGGCGGCGCCTTCGTGAACGACTGCTACGTCGATCCTCACGCTCGCTGGTACGTCTGCCGGTATGGCCAGAACACGATCATTCGGGGATTTCGCGTCGGGACGCGTTGAACCTTCAGAGGAATCAAGGTGGGCCTCAGATCGCCCGCAATTCTTCGGCTGCCGGCGAGTCGGCAAAAGACTCGATCGCAGATGGCTGCCATCGGCTAGTCGCAGATTGAGTAAGCTGCGTCTGGAAACGGACCTGTCGGAAAGGATGTCCCGATGCGCCTCCATTCGCGGTCTCTCGCCTGCAGCCTCGATCGCCTTCGCACCTTGGAGATCCTAGGGATCGCTTCTGGTCGATCACCGGTTTTGCCTCTCTTCGCACACTGCCCACTGTGTCAAAAGGAACAGCTTTGGGTTCTGCGCGACGAGCATACCCGGGCGGACTGGGCTTCCTGCCCCGCTTGCGACTTCTCCGGCGACCTGATTGAACTCGCTGCACGGACCTGGTCTGTAGGCATCTCCCAAGCTTGTGAGCGTCTCGCCGAAGAAGGAGCCATCGCCCGGGAAGAGCTGGCCAATGTAGAGACTTACGTCATCCAGCACATCGAACGTCGCCGCGCCGTACAGGTGCTCTGGAAGTCGGCGAACGAAGCATTTTGGAAAGGTGAACACCGCGATGTGAAAGGTCCGCTGAAGTGCCTGGGAGCAAACAGCTGGGAGCACTCTCGACTCTCCGCCGTCCGCCGCTGGCTGGGCGTGATTTCGAAGCAGTCGCTGGAGGACCTGTATCATCCGCAGTCGTACGCAACAGTCTCCAAAACCTCGGCCTTGGGGGAGCGGGTCTCGCGCCGTCAGTCAGGCCCAGGCAACAGCCGGTTGTTCAAAGGCCTCGGTTGGGACAAGGTCCTGCTACTGGCGGCATGCGACCTTCCCGGCCGGATCTGCGGATTCCTCATGATTGGCCGTGAGGGGGACCCCGCCAAGGGGGATGTTGTCTTTCGGACGGTGCCGTCACTGCCTGCGCGACCTGGCGCCGCCGAGAGCGGTTTGCTCCTCTCCGATTGCTTCTTCCAGGTTCCCGATAAACTGTCGGCGAAGCGGTGGCCTGGCATCCGCTTCATCGGCCTCGACTACCTCAGTACGCTCCGCCTGCAGCTACATTACGTGTCGCTCGGAGAGCGTCCCTTTCCGTTGGCAGCGGCGTTTCAGGATGACCGCCACAGACCAATCCACTGCTGGAACACGGCTCCCCCAAACAGCTTGCTCTTCTTCTCCGAGAAGGACCCTGCCAGCGCGGTGACGGCGGCTGTGGCGACCGGAGGGCAAGTCGGAAGGGCTGGCTCTCGGAGCGACGTTTTTCGGGATCAGACGTACCTGTTTGGCGTCTATCGGAGGCGCAAATCGGGAATGGAAGCAGTCGTGGGAGAGCTGGCCACCCTGCCGATCCAGCAGGCAGCTCAGAGGTTTCAGGCCTTGCCTCTCTCTGTGTCTCAGCGCAGGAAACTTCTCTCCGAGATGACGCCGGAACTTGCCGATGTCGTCACGGAGAAAGGAGTGCGGCAGTCGGTCCAGGTTCTCGACCATGTGATTGAACAGAATGCCGATGGACTCTTCGATCGGACGACCGGCAAACATCTCGTCAATGCCATCGTCCGGGTCCACGAAATCTGCGGCACGGAAGCGACCGGAAGGGTCCTCTTCGGGACTGTCCAGATCCAGGACGAAGAAACCGTGTTCGCTTTGCCGCACGCGGTTGTGGCGGAAACGAGCTTCCTGGCCGCTCTGCAAGGATTCCTGCAGCGGAAGGGACGGAATCCCCTCGTTTATCACAAGCGGGCGCTTCAGTTGATTTGGGATGCGATCCTGACGCTCCACAAGCCGGTCGTGTCGCGAGGACGGGTTTCCGTCGGCTGGTGTTCTGAGACCCAAAGCTTTCGATTTCCGCGGTTTCAGGTCCTAAGTGGGGAAATCTGCGACGGATCACCGCTGGAAGGCTTGGAAAGGGCGGTTCCGTTCGCCGATTGGCGGGCAGATCGCATTCCCGCAGAGCTCGCGGCTTCGCTCCAGAGCCTTCCGGTGGATGAAGCGAGCGTTTTCTGGACTCTTTTCGCGGTCGGCGTACAGCACTTGATCGCCCCCCAGGCCGGATGGCCAAGGCGGGGCCTCTTGGTTCGTGGGTTGGTGGCTCAGGAGCTCATCCGAACGATGGCGCCGGCTTTCGGACTGCTCTGCCCGTCGTACCCCGACTACCAGAGCAGCGATGACCAGGTGGATTGGCTTGAGCGGCAGTCCCGAGAGCATGACGTCCCGTGCTTGTTAGACCTTCGGGGTGGGCGCGGGCGCACCGGCGTCAGCCGGTGGCTGGATGCCCCCGGCGAAAAGCCCGGTCTGCTCCTCCTTCCCGAGGAAATCGTACGCGTCGAGGCACTGCGAAAGCGGTTTGATTCGCTCCAAGTCCCTCAGCGGATCCGGCCAGTGTCCACTTGGGCGCCTCTCGAACTTCCGCGGGAGCTGATGGCGCATTATCTCGCGGATCTCATGGGGCGGAGTTTTGTGCTGTCGAGCCGCCAGGGGGCTCCCGTGTTGCGTGTGCTTGACGACATTCAGCGATGGGCGGCCGGCTTGAGACTACCTTGTGAGGTGGGATTGAAGGCTGCGAATCGCCGATTGACGCCCGCAGATGATCTCGCCGTGGCTCCGGAGGCGCTCGCGGTGGTCGAAGGACCGACCGCCGACGATTTGGGGAGGGCGAGCGAAGAGGCATCGCCGGCGCTTGGTCAGGAGGTCCGAAGAGAACTCGACTCGTCGCACGAGGGGGCTCCTGCGCAGAACCGGCTCGCAAAGATCGGCTCCTCGGAAAGAGGGTGAGAGCATGTCGAGTGCCTCGTCGCTTCTGCAACTGCTGCAAAATCATGGCGCTGAAGAGGACGAAGGATTTGGCATGGTCAGTTGTGGGCAGTCCGAAACGTCTTGAAGCCAACTAGAATCTGCCTCCTGAGCAGAAAGGAGAACTTCACCGCCTCGCCATCCGACGCCTACAGAATGTGTCTCGGAATGCCGAGATCGACTCGGGGGGCCTGACATACGAATTCTCAACTTCTGTGGATTTTCTCCTTCACGATCGTGCGGAGATCGAATATTGTTTTGTTGTCGCGGGAATCGCGACTCTTCATAGGCGACTTCTGAGTCGTCACCCGCCGGCACTTCGAGCACCTCGTTGTGCAGTCCGGCGGTCGCGTCGCCTTGACGCACTGGCATGTGGTTTTCGCCTTGTGTGGTCGTTACACAAGTCGCGGAACCATCTTCGCAATGTCAGCCGATCGCGCGGATCGGCCTGGTTTTTCCAGTCCATCCTCGCGAGGTACCTGCAGTGCGTAGACCAAAGAGGCCGCGGAAGCACCGTCGGCAACCTATCCGTATCAAGGTGGTAGGGAACGCGGCATATCTCCATCGTTGTCATCTGCAGCTGGTGGTGGAAGCAACCGCGGTACTGGAACGTCATTTTCAGTGTCGGGAAGATGGAACAATCTGCCGCCAGCCAATCGGCCGCTGCGTACCGCTCTACGATGAGTACGGATCGGCCCACTATGCCGTCAGCATCCCGACAGGCAGCGTTCCTCGACTCGTGTGCTGGCTAGAGAGCGAAGGATACGAGTGCACCTTCGAGTTTGAGGCCGTGGTGAACCCGGTCGTGTGGGAGGCGACGCTCCCGACCTATTTGGGAAGCTGCCCGGTCTCTTGCATGATTCCCGGATTTCCGGGGCGGAACTTCCTGGTCCCGAGCAGGCGCACGATCTCAAAGGTCACTTTCCAAATTCTGGAGTGCAACCCGCGGTTCCGAATCGCCATTCTCGTTCTGACACAGGCGCAGAAGCGGCAATGGAATCGCCTGCTGGCCAGCCGACGCACGAGACCGTCTGGATTTGTCGGAAGCTCGAACGAATCGACGCTTGTCGTGCTCCCGTCCGAGTTCGATGAGGCGGAGTTCGACTTGGTGATCGTTCCCGATGCCGACATCCTCCGTAGAAGCCAGCACTGGATCGAACGTTCGAAAATGCTCCGGGTTCAGCGCGTCGTCTTTCAAACTGGGCGAGAGTCGTTCTCAGAAGCCGAAAGCCGGCTGATTGAGTCAGTCGCCGGTCCGCGCCAAGAGATCTTCTGTCCGCGAGTTCCAAATGGCGCCCCTCAAGTGGTGTGGCTATCGCCACCAAGCCATTGCACCTTGCTAAAGCAATCTCCCCGCCCACGACGATTTCAGACCGCAACGGACGGAGGGTGGAATCGGTACATCGCGACGATTGCGGATGCAGTGGGCCGTTGGGACTACCCCGCGCTGATCGAGCTTGGAGCGCCAGAACGAAGGCCAATTTGGCCTTGGGGGCTTCGGATGAAGAAACTGTCGATCATAGTCGTGACCGAGTCGGTCCCTCAAACCGAATACCTCGCGACTCTTCTCTCTCGCTGGCGCCCGATCACCAGCCTGGATCCGGAGACATTGGAACTCGAAGCCTTGCGAGCGGATCGGCATACGCCTCCGAGTTCGAATGGCGTCGCCGGCTTGCGAATCATCGCGTCATCCATGGTCGCGAAGGAGATATCGAGCGTCATTTGTCCATTTGTGCTCATTAACGCAAATCCTCATTCATCTGGATGGCCCCTCAGGATGATCCTCGGTGATTGTCGCGAGACTCTTGCTCCTTGGTTGCTTGATGTTGCAATTCCGGTCGGTCCGACAAGGCGTGATCGATTTCTTCTGAGGAAACGGCTGTACGAGTCGCTTCACTGGAAGCAATGGGGCCGCTCGTAACGCTCGCATTTCAATTACCAGGTAATTGTGTTCTGGCGTCAGAGGGGAGCGAAGGCATGAGCATCACCGCGCGTCACTGTCCGAGAAATCGACGACAGGCCGCAATCAACAACGGGACGGCGACGGAAGGCCATCGCGGATCGGTCAAAGCGTTCCTGAAGCTTCATCACGATCAATGCGCCTCCCTGACTGGAGAACGTCGCCAGGATTTATCTGAGCGTCTCTATGATCGCGTGCTCGATTTCCGAAATCTCATCGCGGCGTTTGAGCATGTGCTTCGACACGGCGGACAAACGCCTGGGCGGGACGGTCTCCATGCACACGTCCTCGTCCGCGGTGAGGTAATCAGCCTCATTAAGGCAATTCAAGATGCGATCCAGATGGGACGAATGCGGTGCGGGCTTCCACGTGTGGTGAAGATTCGCAAATCGGGCGGCGCCGGAATGCGAACAATCCAGATTTACGGTCTCGTGGATCGTGTTTTAGGACGGGCTCTGGTCCAGATCCTTGCTCCGTTCTCAGAGCCCTTGTTCTGCGACAGAACCTTCGCCAGGCCGCTTCGGGGTGTCTACCACGCGGTCGCAACTGCAATGCACTTCGTCGGAAATGGGAGCCACCCTTTCGCAATTTCGGAAGACTTGGTCGATGCATTTGGAAGCGTTTCTCTAGGCCGGCTTCGAACCATCTTGAAAAGGCTACTTCCACAACGTCTCGTCGAGCTGGTGTTCTGCTCGCTCGGACAGCCGACGGGTCGAGGTCTGCCGACGGGAAACAGCCTCAGCCCACTTCTTCTGAACCTGATCCTGAACTATGTCCTGGATCGACCATGGGCCAAACGACATCCCCATTCACCGCTGCTTCGGTACGTCGATGATCTGTTCATCGCATCGGCCGATGCGCAGGAGTGGCAGCAGGCCGACCGTGAACTGACGGCCGTACTGCTGCCGACCGGATTTCAAAGAAAATATGGCACTCTTGGGTGCCGACGTTTGGATGATGAGAAGGGTATCGAATGGCTCGGCTTTCAGTTCAAGCTCGAGGACGGAGCACGATGCTCCGTTCGAATCGCGGAGAAGCGTTGGAAGTCATTGGAGGAGCGTCTGTCACAGGCCCATTTGCACTTCGATCCACCGGAGTCCGCCTTCGCGGCCGTCTCGGGATGGGTGGGAGAGGCCGGCGCGGCATTCCCTTGGGAGAACCCTGAGCGAGTGTTCGCACGGGTGCAGGGCCTGCTGGCAGCAAACCGCCTCGATGTGGTTCTGGGACCGGAAAGGTTCCGGAAGATCTGGAGGGATGGATTTCTCAGATTTCATCGCATCGCAGGGGTATTGGCAGGGACGTCACCGCCGTAGCACGCCGCGAAGCGTACTACTGGCTACGCCATCCGGACCGCTCCGTGTTCCAAAGTGGGCACGGAGCGGTCGCTTCTTTGCAGTGCACAAGTACTTTGTCTGGCCCGGCGCGGGACTCTCGGCGATGTCGCGGCCCTTCTCCGCATGTGCCGATCTTCCGCGCGGGCGTGATGGCCCGCTTGAACTTGTCGTTCTCCTCCTCCGCCAGAGTTCGAAATTCCTTCATTTGCGAGGTGCGATTGAGAGTTGAAAGGCCGTTCCACTCTGCGTTCTGGCGAACGCAAAGTCCCGGCATCACACCTGGTTCTTGCGCTCAGCCCCCTCGGATTTCATTTCGCCATACTGGTTCCGCCAGCGGTGGTAGGTGGCTTCGCTCACCTCCAGGGCCCGAAGCACCGCCGCAAGGTCCTGGCCGGCGTTCAGCATGGCGTCCGCGTCCCTCAGCTTGCGGACGATCTGTTCAGGACTGTGACGCACCTGCATGTTCGACATCGAGTCTCTCCTGGCCCCTCACCGGGGTGACTCACATATCGCCTGGACCAGAAGACGGGGAGCAGGCCACTGGGGCTGTCCAGCGACCCGCATCGCTCCCGCACCTCTACCCACCTCATCGAATCGCGCCCGGACTTCGAGTCGCATGCCTCTTATGCTTCCGAATCCCCTCTCTGATGCGTTTCCTTGCCGCCGGGGAGCGTTTCAGACCGGAGTGCCCCTGACCGATCCTCTCACGGTGCTCGTCCGACAGTGGAACTCCGACGTGCGCCTCTCGCATTTTCTGACGAGTGGCCCGCGACAGCTTCTTTCTCGGGCCCTTCGCGTACCACTCCCGTAACCCCTCTGACCGCTTGGCGACTCCTTCCGGCCGCGCACCGTGCGCAGCGCGAAGTCGTCGACTGCCTTCGGTTTCTGGCCCGATTCCAAGTGCCTTCTTCCACCGGGAAACGGTCATCTTGTAGATGCCCCACCAATGGCAGATGGCAACCCCCGATTCGCGTCGCAGAGCGGCTTCAAGACCCTCGTAGATCACAAAGCCACGGGCGCGTTCCCCCAGCCTTTGAGCTATCGGCCAGGGGATCTTGCCCCCGGAAATCGCAACGATGCGAACATCGCCTCGAACTGCGCATTGAACGATATCGCCGATGCGGCATTTCGGAGTGCGGTAGCTTCCCAGGAGCTGTGTGCGAGACGCCAGCGGCACGTCAGTGCACCTGCACGTCTTTGAGCTTCGCGTCGATCGCGCCGATGAGACGAAGGGTGTTCTCCGTCCCCCCACAGCGGATCGTGAAGGCCATCAGGGGATCGGTCTTCAGCTTCTCGAACGCCTTGGCAACGGCGGAGACACTTCCCAGCTTGAGGGCCAGGAGCAGAACGTGCTGCTCGAGCTCGGCTTCCCGGTTCGACACGGCCTGCTTGGCGACTACTCTGGACCGGAATTCAAACTTGTGATGGCAGGAGGGGCATTCCTTGGTGAGAGGCCCCTTCACGTAGCCATTGCACGCCGGGCACCGCTTCCAGCCGGCCCCCATCTTCTCGGTTGAAAACCCCTCAGTCGCCTCAGACTTCTTCGCCACTACTTGCTCCTTGAGAACTGGAAAGCTGCCTGAAGCGTATTTCGTCGCCGCGGCGTGTCAAAGGTCGGTAGCGATTCCTTAGCGAAATCCCGATATTGCCTCCGATCCCATGCCGCCGACACCACCCTCCGACGTCCCACCACCACGGATGTTTCGCCTCAGCGAGGTGACCAACCGGCTGCGCGACGTTCTGCTTCCGGTGACCGCCAAGAGATTCTGGGTCCGCGCTCAGTTCGTCCCAGATCGAAACCGAGCCCCCGGCGGCCACATCTACGGCCAGTTGGTTGAGTCTGATGACTTCGGAAAAGACGTCGCTCGACTCCGAGTGACCATCTGGAAGTCGGACTTCGAGCGTATCGAGGAGACGCTTCGCACTCGCGGACAGGACCGCCTGGACGCTCTCCGCACCGGCGGAGAAGTCTGCGCCGAGTGTTCAGTCAGGTACCACGCCGTCTTCGGCCTGTCGCTCGCGGTCTTCGACATTGATCCGGACCTCGGGGAGTCTCAGATCGACCGGAAGCGTCGGCTGATCCTTGAGGGACTTCAGCGAGACGGGCTGCTTGAACGGAATCGGCAGCTTGTCGTATCCGGTGTGGCTCTGTCGATCGGACTCGTTACTGCCACGAACTCCGCGGCCTACGAAGACTTCATGAAGACTTTGACGATGTCCGGGTTCGCCTTCCGGGTGTTGCACGTTTCAGCGCAGATGCAGGGGGCCGGAACATCAGACACCATCGTTGCGGCCGTTGAGCGACTTCAGCGGGAGGCCCTCGACATGATCTGCGTCATCCGCGGAGGAGGCTCGCCGGTTGATCTGGCATGGCTCGATGACGATCGGATCGCCCGAACGATTGCCAACAGTCTGCTGCCGGTGTGGGTCGGCATCGGTCACGAAATTGACATCGGCGTTCTGGACCACGTTGCCCACTCGAGCCACAAGACACCGACGGCCGTCGCGGAAGCACTCGTCACCCAACTTCGAGATGCAGACGCACGGCTAACCTCAGCTGCAGACCGCCTGCTCGATGCTGTAAGCCGAACCATCGATTTGAAAGCCGTAGAGCTGGCTGTCCGTGAGAACGGACTTCGCCAGGGAGTGCGGAAGCATCTGCAGATCCTGGACGCTCAGTTTAGGCAGAGAGTCGGTCGCCTTGAGACGTTACTCGCGGAGCACGCGGAACGCCGAGCGAGACGCTTCCAGCAGGCTATGACAACGCTACAGCAAAGGGCGCGGGCTCTAATCGAGCAGGCGTCGTCTCGTGCCGCCACTGTCGAAGAGGGAATCGTCGACTCGACCCTGCGGTTGTGCGATGCGAGCAAAGAGCGACTCGACCGGAGTCGGACGGGCCTATCACAGGGCACACGCAAACATCTCAGTTCGGCGGCAGATCGCCTCGGCCGTCGCCCGCAGACGTTCCAGGCGATTGTCGAACGGCGGACCGTTCGGCTGTCCGAGTCCTTGCTCGCGAAGGGGGCTCGCCTCCGCGCGAGTGCAAGGGCTCGCACTGACTCAGATCTGCAGCGGCTCGCCTGGCATTCTGGGCGGCTCACTCTCGAAGCAGTTCTCAGATGGCACGAACGAGCAGTCCAGAGGCTCGACGACCGAATGCGGCTGCTTCATGCAACGAGCCCCGAGCGACTGCTTGAGCGGGGCTACACGATAACGCGAACGGCAACCGGGCGCATTGTGCGCAGCATACGAGACCTCGCTGCCGGGGATGTGATTCGAATCCGTCTGGCCGACGGAACCGCGACGAGCGAAGTTACGAAGATTGAGGAGAACACCGATGGCTGAACATGCAGAACCGCAACTCACCTATGAGCAGAAGGAGAAGCGGCTCGACGAGATCCTGAACCGCCTCGACAAGTCGGAGACCCCGATGGACGAGCTCGCGGGCGAAGTTCGCGAAGCCGCGTCTCTCATCACGTCGATGCAGGCGACTCTCAAGGCGACGAAAGCAGAAGTCACGAAGGTTTTCGCGGAAATGGATGGGCAGCAGCCCACCTCTGGGTGAGCGCAATCAGTGGCTCGGCCCCAAGCCTCGGTGCTGCGGGCTTGTTCTCGTCGATGCTGGATCACGGGTGCGAAAGGTGGCGAGCAAGAGTTCGATGCTCCGAGACCCACGAAGTGAACAGATCCGAAGTGAGTACGTTTGGAACGAGGACCATCCCGCATGCGAACGGATTTCTCGGGCGACGAACTCAGCAGCGCACGGGGACGCACCAGCCCGACGAGGAACAAAACTCTCAGTTCGTTCGATTGATTCGACTTCGGGGGCCGCCGGAGCCGTGAGAAATGCTGCAAGGATCAAAAGGCCAAATGACAAATCGTAACGGGACATGAAAGACATCAAGCCTCTCCGAAGCGGAGGCTTTCACAGAATCGGTTAGACTCTCGTCCATGCATCGACGCACATGTCTCTCCCTGATTGTCATCTGCGCTGCAGCTACGTGGCTCCAGGCCCAACCGCAGAACGTCACCGAAGAAGTCACTGGCAAGGTTGTCGCAGTAGCCGACGGTGACACGCTGACCTTGCTTCGCCCAGACAAGTCGAAGTTGACCGTCAGACTCGAAGGGATCGACGCGCCGGAGGCGAAGCAGCAACACGGTCAAAAGGCCAAAGATGCCTTAGCTTTGTTGACTCTGAACAAAGAGGCGACGGTTCGGAAGACCGGTGAGGACCGATACGGTCGCACGCTAGGCGTCGTGGTGGTCGACGGCAAGGACGTGAACCTTGCGATGGTCGCATCCGGTTGGGCGTGGCACTTCAAGAAGTACAGCAAAGATCAAGAACTCGCCGCCGCAGAAGAGAAGGCTCGTGGTTCAAAGGCCGGTCTTTGGGCCGGCGAGAATGTCATTGCACCGTGGGAGTATCGATCACGGCAGAAAGTTGGAGAAGTGCCGGCGAACGGCCGGCGTTGGCTCAACATCTCAACTGGCGTTCGCCACAACGAACGCTGTCAGAGTTTCAACAACACCAAACGGGGACGGTTCTGTGAACCCGGCGAAGGAAAGCCTTGCGGCATTTGTGGCGGCTGAGATCGGTGCTCGAATGCACCACGTGGCGGCCCAGTCCGTGTTGGCGAGAATGACTTGCTTCCTTGCAGGTAACTGGCAGATTCAACCTGCCGGCGTTCTGATGGCTTCGTAAACACTGCAGGATCAGTATTCAGGGCTTCCGCCGTTTCTTGTCTCTATATTCCCACGGTGGAATGACATTGTCGCTCTTCCATAATCCGAGATGCGCCGCCTTGGCCCGCTCTTCTGCGAATCGGTACTTCGCGTTGGAGTTGTATTTCTTGAAGTGCCACGCCCAGCCGTCCTCAAGCATCTGCAGACCGACGTCGACTGGCCCGATCGACAGGAAGCCTAGGATCCGGCCATATCGGTCAACTCCGGTTTTCCCGAGAGTGATCTCCTTTCCGAGGACGAAGCTCGCCAGCGCCTCTTTTGCTTTGGCGCCGTGTTGCTGATCGAGTTCGGGAGCATCTACCCCGTCGAGACGCACCTCAAACTGCTGGTGGTAGTTGTTCAGGAATTTGACGGTGTCGCCATTGATCACGGCGATCACCTTGCCGGGTATCTTTTCGACGATCTCTGGATTCCGAGGATTGTCAGGAAGATCGGCTTCGAGCTCGAGGCCGTAATCGCTTTTCATTGAGTCAACGGAACCTGGCGAAGACTCTGATGATCCCGAGGGTTCGACGGGTTCGCCTGGCATGGGGATTGGAGTCGCGATTGGGGCAACTGCGACTGGCTGGGGCGGGGAAGGAGCGACGGCCGGCGCAGGAACCGGAGCTCGCGGCTCTTGCCTGGATGCAAAGTACATCACTCCCAACGTGGCAAGAAGCAGAATGCCACCGCAACCGAGGAGGCCAGAAGGCTTCTTCGCTGGCCTGGATTCTTGCGGCCGAATCTCACGATCGCAGTTCGAACAGTAGCGTTTTTGAAGTGTGCTGACCTGACGCAGCTCGTACTGCGCCCCACATCCAGGGCAGCGATAGGTGAAGTTGGCCATGGAAAGTTCAGGGAGTTGGGACAACTAGAAGGCGAAGCAAACTTAGCTGCCGATCGCCCGGCCGATGATGAAGCAGATTCCGATCAGGAATCCGGACATCACGATCGCCGCTGCGATGTTTCCTTTTTTGATCTCTTCGGCAAAATCGATCTTCGTCTCGATCAGGTCGAACAGCTTGTAACCCAGGGCGGAAAGGATGATCCCCACGAAGCCAAACAGCGAAGCAACGTAAACCGATTCCCACATACTGACCTCTCAATGGCTGGTGGACTCGAAAGGAGACTTACGAACATCCGCAACGAAGGCGCCGGCGTCCTCTGGGCAAGGATCTGTCTCGAAAGGCCGAATTCCCTGGCTTCTACGGACCTTCGCCGACGAGAAGAATCCGCCGCATCGCTCGCGGACGGCACATTGTTGGCACTCGTCGGCGTACTCATTCTTCCAGTCTGAGATGCTCTTTCGAGCGAATGGCCACAGAGCGGTCGGCAGAACGCAGAGCTGATGGTTGTAGATGGACACGTTGAGACCGTGATGATCCAACGTCTCGACTGCACGAAGTAGTTGTGATTGGTAGTCGACGGGATCGCACCACAGGGCTTCCATGTTCATTCGAACGTAACCCATCATCTCCAGGCCCATGAGAGCCACATGGGAGACAAAGGGGAGATTTCGAGCGAGAAACTCGGCTAGTTGCGGGAGTCGATCGATCGTCTGTGCGTGAAGAACCACCCGAATCTCGATCCGGATGCCACAGCGGGCGAGGTTGAGGATCCCACGAATCGTCTGATCGAAGGCGCCTTTTGCCTGAACGACGAAGTCGTGTTGTCCCGCCAGATCTGAATAAACCGGAATGCCGAGGACAAGATCGGGATGCCGGAGCTGGCCGAGCTGCTGGGCCAGCCGAAGGTACTGAAACATCCGCCCATTGGTCAGCATGTGGAGGGCGGTTGTCGGCAAGTGCTCGGAACACTTGGCGATGATTTCGAACAATCCCTCACCGAGCAGTGTAGGCTCGCCCCCCGTGATCCCCAGTTCGGGCGTCGCGGGATCCATGAGCGGAATGGCGTCCAAATATGCATCGATCAGATAACGATCGTTGTGAGGTTTTGGTGGCTGGGAGCACATCAAGCAGTCACTGTTGCACTGCTCGGTCAACAGCATCGCGTTGAACGGCGACGAACGACGATACATCACCCATAGATCGCCGACTTGGGGGCTGATGCGGACAATGTCTCCCTGTGACAAGTATCCAAGCTGTTTGGGAAGAGAGGCCACGTACGCTCCCGGCAAGCTACTCCCAGGACCCTCTCCATCGGCTAGGTTGAGGTAGGCGCGGTATCCAATGGGAATCTCTGCGTCGCGCTCTTGGATAAGGTATGCCGATGTCGAGCGCCCATCGGGATCGCCGTCATTGGTGGCAATCTTCGCTACGAAGGGCTCCGCATGTACACGAGTCCCAAGGCGAGCATTCAGCTTCAGCACGGCAGCGCCTCGTTAGACCCAGGACCTGAGAATGGCCGACGCATTCGAATCGTCTTCGAGGAGCGTCAAGAGATGTCGAATGACTCCCATATTCTTCCGACAGAACCCACTCGTCGGTTTGTGACCCACTTGGTCCTGTTGAGTCACATGGTGATAGACCGGATCACTGCCGCAATACGGCAGAAAACCGCAGTCGCTACACATCGGCATCCCTTCTGTCATCGTGCTTTCCAAAGTCGATAGAAGGGTCTCCGAGGTCATCACGGACTCGAACGTGTGGTGCTGAAGATTTCCGAGTCGGAATGTCTTGTCGCCTGTCTCCGCCAGCATCCGTGACTCATCCGAGGCATAGATGTCTCCGTCGTAGTTGAAGACGAGGCCGCTGATGCCGATTCCCGCTGGCGACTGGAGATCGACGTACCCTGTGGGATAGGGAGTCAAGATCTTCCGAAGGATGATGGAACTGTACTCCTCGGCAAATGCGATTCCGCGCTGGTTGAGCTTCAGGATGTACGCCACGCCGCGCTTGTAAAACTCCAGCCAACGGTCAGTCTCGTAGCTAGCAGCCATTCCCGTCTTGACGGCGAATCCGTAGGGACTCAGCGGCCGCAGAAAAATCGACGAGAAGCCTTGAGCGACGTATTCATCGATGATGGCTTCCGGCTGATCGAGGCTCGCTTCGGTGGTCGTCATGAGGGCGGCCACGGAGTGTGAACCCACCCGTTCACGGATCCGTTGGATCCCCTCGACGGCTTTCCGGTGACTGTCTCCTCCTGGCCGTGGCCGGTTTCGGTTGTGGAGGCTGGCGGGCCCATCGAGGCTGGTCGAAAACAAGACGCCGTGTTCTCGGCAGAAGTCGAGAATCTCATCCGACACGAATGCCAAGTTGCTGGCGATCACGAATTGAATGTTGCGTACGGCGGCGACATTGTCTTCCTTGACACGTCGAACGATGTGTCGAATCAGGTCGAAGTTGAGAAGCGACTCCCCCCCTTGGAATTCGATTTTCAGAGCTTGAGAGGGACTGCGAAATAGGAACGCAATCGCTCGTTCAGCGGTTTCGTCCGACATGTCGAATGCATGCCGGTCCGTAGACTGTCGAGAGACCTGGCAGTATGGACAGCTGTGGTCGCACCGCAGCGACACGACGAACATGAACAAGCTGGTAAAGCTCGACACGAAGGATTGCTTGGTGCGGTATTTGACCGCTAACAGGTCAAGTCCGACATTCGATTCTGCATCGATCGGGAAGTGCTTCGATTTCAGTTCGTTGTAGGCCGGCGAGTGGATCTCCAGGGAATGACGGACGAATTGCTCAAGCGCCTTTCGCGGCAGGATCACGTACTCACCGGCAAGATTCGTGAGGACAGATCGCTCTGAATCAAGCGAGATGAAGCGGAAGGGAAGGAGTGAGTACCCGCTCGATGCTGGGGCGACGAACTCGGTGCGGGGCCGAAAGCGGTGGTTCAGGACGGGCAACGATGCGTCACTGAAAAGGGGCTCCATCGCGAGTCCCCTACTGTTTCTGCTGGTAGAGGGCGGACTGAGATTCGGTAATCCCCATCGGGTCATCCAACGGATTGGAGACTTCACCGTCCGGATCGAGCAACGAAGTGGCGGAAAAGGCTTGAGCCAGCAACAAACTGCGTATCGGTGCCGTTTCTGCTTCGATAATCTCGCGAAGTTCTTGGTCGAGCGCCTCCTGGCAGAACTCCTCTTGGGCAGTTTCTGACAAGGGCTGCGAACCCTTGGGCTGAAGTCTCACAGAAACCCGGGTCTCGCCGAGCGGGGTGAGTGTCACCCACATGCGACCGCCAATGCGATAGGCAGCCTTCTTGAGAGCAATCAACCGATAGATCGTTGTGTCGACTTCGAATTCCACGCGTTGGCCCTGTTGCCTTCTGTTAGTTGGCGGCCCTGTCAGTCGCCCTGCGGGGGACCTATCTGCGTTTGACCAGCGTGACAACCTTGTGGTCGGGGCTCTCAAGTTTGACTGTCAGACCTGGGACATCGATTTGGAGGACCTCGTACCCATCGACGCGGTCCTTCTCTTCCATGATGTGTCGCCGCCCGTCCCGCTGATCAATGATCGTCGCCTTCTCAATCTTTCCGAGTCGAGCGACTCCCACCAAGACGAAGCGGACTTCAGGGTTTGTCAGATCCGGAGCCTCTACGGCTGGGATCGGATCCAACACCTCCGGGCGAACGGGCGTCTCAACATGCTTGGTCGCCACCGACTTTTTGATCGGCTTGGGCCGCGCAGGAGCTCGGTCCGCGTCGTCGAGGTCCGCGAGACCGGAAATTGCGTTTCCACGCGGAAGCGAGCCGATGCCACTCCCCATTGTCGATGAGAAATGCGAGGAATGTGCGCTGCCGGAAGTGTGCGACCGATGCGAGCTGTGTGAACTGTGGGATCGATGCGAGCTATGGGAGCGGTGCCCCGCCAGGAGAATGTCTTGATCGAGACTAGGCTGGAGAATCAGTGGAGCTGGGAGGTCCTGTTGCAGAAGTGGCGTCGCGACACGCTCCGCAGCCACCTCGGCAGCGCGCGAAATCACTCGATCGAGCCCGCGATCGATGTGAGCCGACCCCGTGTTCTGAGCGAGGAGCGCGGCGGCTGCGACAGAAAGAGATCCGATGCGTCGAACGAGACGCGGCAATCCATTGCTTCCACTGGGAACTGACATGGGGACCCTCACAAAACACCCGGCGGCCCTAACGGATGTCATTCTGTCCCGGTGAGCGTCGATTGTCCAGCGGTTGAATCCTCTCTCCATCAGACGGGCGGACGTAGCGTTCTTTCGTTCCGTATCGAGAAGTTCGACAGAAGCTTCGCTTCTTGGCATGCTGTGAAAGCGAGACTGGGACTTCGGGCACATATTTCACGGGCGAGATGTCTACACAGGCGACTTCCGACAGCACCCTCGAATCTTCTCTGAGCGACCCTGATGGAGAGCACCGCGAGGTCGATTCAACATTTAAGGCGAGACAGGAGCGGACACGCCAGGAACTGCTCGAAACCGACTGATCAGCACTCCGTTCGGCCAGGCGCGCTCGACCCGTCCGGACGTTGTCGATGAGAAGACTGACGAGGTGTTTCGTCTCCTGGTCGATGAACGTCGATCGATGTCATTTCTGGCAGCAAAGAAGAAGCCCGCCGGAAACGACGCAGTCACGCTTTTTGAGAGCGTCGAGCCGACGGAGGATGGGAAGACTGACGAGGCGCGGTACAGTGACACGAAGCTGCAGACGCCCTACGAATCGACAACACTTCAGTCTCGCCTTCTGAAACTGAGCTACGACGCCAAGCCGTACGAAGAAGAGCAGGACGTCAGCATCCTGGATCTCGCAGCAGGGTTTCTGGAATGGTATGAGAGCGACTCGTCTGACGCGCCGCGATACGCGCCTCTCCTACTGGTCCCCGCCGATCTCGCCAGAACAGAACGGGTGCGGCCGCCCGCTTCAAGGTCAGCTACCGAGATGAAGATCCTGCGACCAACTTGTCGTTGCAGACGAAGTTGGACAAAGAGTTTGGCATCAAGCTGCCGCAGGGGACGACAGATCTTGCACGCTGTCTCACGCTCAATGACGCGGGCAGCTGCCTTCCTTGGGTTTGACCCAGTAGAGATGGGAGAGACGCCAATGGGGCCGTAGCAGACGGGATACGTAGCGATCTTACACGATCATCAGCTACTCGTCTGAAGTGGCATTCTTCCTCAGATGACGAGGGGTGCAAAAGTCTTCTTCCATGTCGAATGCGTTGGTCAGTGCACGATGCAGCAGCAACAGTAATTCCGATTGCATCGTTGCAATGTCACGAACACGATCGACTGATGGCATGAACATTTCCCGCCCTGATAAGAGGCTTTTTCTCGTCATGTCGCCCATCCACTGTCGCTGTCCACCGCTGAAAACGGACAGGTCTTCGGCAGTGAACGTCCCCTCACTGTGAACCAGCTTGTGGCGACAGAATTCTACACATCGGTATGCATTCGCATGCCCTCTCAGGTGGCGAGCGAGCTTTTTGGCTTCCACGAACAGTGGAAGAGCAGATTCAAAGACGTCGAAGATGAAGCTGGCTCCGCCGCGGGACTTCCAAGACGTGTACTTGCGGAAGAAGTCCACGTTGCGTGCCGGAGGGACCTTCGATGCGTCCTTCCATACGGATTGCACGAACTTCGTTTCGTGAAAGGGAATCGCGAAGCGATCGCCTTCAGGCAATTGCTGATTCACTAAGAGGCATGTCGCAAACAACTCAGCGTGCGAACCGGCAATGGCCCTCCCGGTGAACCTTGGATTGGCGAAAGGCACTCGCTGTCATCCGACCTCAGGCGTAGTTTCGTCTTTCGAGGCGGCTTGCGAACCGAGGCGATTCGTCACACAGCTATGTTCAGGAGCTAGTGAGGTAACACTCGTACAGGTTCAAGTCCTGTCGTGGGCATCTCCGCAAGAGGCAATGGGTTGCGGCCGAGTCACTCGGCCGCTCCCGCCTCCCATTCCCGTATAATTCCCTGGGAATGGTACTGTTTTGGTACTGACGCTGGCTTCGCATTGGGCACGCATTGCCATTCCCGACGAGGGGACGATGGCAACTCTCCAGCAGCGCAATGGCTCCTACCGTGTCCTGTTCTACTGGCACGGAAAAAAGGAATCTTTCACACTTGGAGCCGTCCCAGCAGCCGAGGCCGAATCGAAAGCATTGCAGGTCGACTACCTGCTGATGCGGCTGAAGCAGGGCCTTCTGACCCTGCCCGAAGGCGTGGACATCACGAACTTCGTCGCGTTCGACGGAAAGCCGCCTGCTCCCCCTGCCCCGGCGGAACCTTCCCAATCCGATGAGCCTGCAGAAACAACCTCCGTCGAAGTCACTCTGGACGAGCTACGAAGGCAATACATCGCGGCCCACAGCGCCTCCCTGGAAGCGTCATCGATCGCGACAATCGGGATTCATTTCGGCCATTTGACCCGAGGGCTCGGAGAACACACCGCCTTCAATTCGATCGGTCTCGGCGACTTGCAGAAGTACGTCAACGCGCGAGCCAAATCGAAGGGCCTTCATGGGGCACTCTCACCGGAGACCATTCGCAAGGAGATCGCATCGTTTCGCGGTCGCGGCGGGACTCGGTTTGACCACGGCACGCGATGCTCACTCCGATGGCGCCACGGCATTCTGAAGCGGAAGTCCGAACTCCTCCCCCTGACGATCGTCACGCTGACGAGATACACCGCCCTCGACAGTCGAACCCGTCTTCGAAGACGGAAACGCGGCGCCAGCTGGTGCCGTTTGCGAGGCGCTCAGTCTTGAGGGCCGAGTTGCAGAAACCGCGCATTCTCCGTCGTGGAGGGGGTGATCTGCTCGGCCAGCTTGTCGCTCAAATTCAGATCGTCCGTCAGCTCCCACGGCGGTCGAGGGGCCAACGAGTCCGGTTCCGGCATGCGTTCAAAACGGCGAAACCGCCCCTTCGGAAACCCTGCCATGAAGAGCTCCTCGGGCTTGTCCGCCGCGGCCGGCGGCCGATAACACGCGCCCGAGATCTGGCCCCGCAAGTCATCAAGGGAATGATCGATGATCGGCGACGGGAGATCCTCTTCACGTCGCGCCGCTGCCAGGAGCTTCGTCGCCGGATATCTTCGAACGATCGTGTGAAACTCGGGCGTCCCACCCGGAATGGGAAATCGCGAACTCCAAGCAATGGTGAGTGCATCCCCGTGCCGTTCGATGGAAGCGATTGCCAGTTCGCGGTTCTCTCCGTCTTCGGTGCGAAGCGGATCGATATCGAATCGCTCGAGCGAGAGATCCAGAAACATTCCGGAGGCCGCGGAATAGAGGACGAGGCCCCCTTCTGCGTTGCCGCGAAGAAGGGTGTTCTGACCGGCCCACCAATATCCCGGCTGCACCGTGCCCCGTTCACTCCGGCTGTCCTGCGGAGCCAGCGGCAGAAGCAACGGGACATTCGCGTGCCATAGGAATTCCCCGGAGCCGGTTGTCACAAGAGCGCCCAGATCTCCGGCGGCCGTCACACCGGCCCGCGCTGACTTGAGCACGTCGCGTTTGATACGGGTTCCGTCGAGTTTCAGTTCATGAACGGAGACCCAGTCGGCCGCGGCGTTCGCGGCGACGACGTACAGCCGCTCGTTGACGATGTCCGCGCTGAGCGAGATCGGCGGACCGTCTGAGGAGTCGATCTCAAGAGAAATCGGATCCTCCAGAGTGACATGATCCGCCGCAGCGGGATCGAACTGGAACGGGAGAAGCCTTCCATCATCCAGGAGCGTGTAAAATCGAATTGCCATGGAAACCTCCGGGCAGATCCACGAAGCAGGGGCGACGCGGCCGCGTTCTGGGGATCGGCTCTCTCGCGATCAAGGCTCGGGAGGGGCGGGGGAAGCCGGAGGGGATTCGCGA
>JAULBW010065900.1:0-171388 GCA_032358265.1 Vaucheria bursata
TACTTTACAAGAATACACATATAAGATGAATTAAGTCCATAGAGTCACAGTTCAATAACAGATCACGGCAAAACAGACCAGATCCTGACTGTTGAACTGCGTTTTTCGACTCTTTTCAATAATTTGTATTTATCACATCTGAGAACTCAGCTGCTGTAAATATGATAGATACAGTGTTTATTCTTAATCAATTGCATCTGCAGTAATTCTGAAACAATTTTTCACCATTGTCATATTCCATGAAAACAATAATCTCAGCACAAAAATCTACTAAAAATAAGACTAAGCAAAAAATGTTACAGTTAATTAAATGTAATAATAAAGCAAAACATTATTTAATACTTAAGTCTCATATGCTACATGAAGTATATAATTTTGCTGCCTAAAACTTTGCCATTCTTTTAATTCAACTTGTCCTTAAAAAGTGCACACTAGCATTGTTTATGTTAATAAAGAAAAATTTATCAAAATTAAATTATTTTTCCAAGTTTTAAATTATTTGTTTTAAAAAACATGAAAAAAGTTTAATGTATGCGTTAAAGAATATATACAAATATATACATGAAAAAGTTATTTTGTAAAAGTTTGACTAATTCTATCAATTTTTAAACTGGTAAACAAGCACAAATTAAAATATTCTATAAATTTTTAAAAGACTGAATGAACTCAATATATATTCATTGATAACACTATAGAAACATTCTTTTTGTATATTGATTACAAATTGAAGCACCAAATTAAAATATGTAGTAGAGAACAGTACATAAAATAAAAATTATCTTGGCAATTGTACATGAATTTTAAACGTTTTGCGCATTCTGGTGTTCTATTAGCAAAATGCTAATATCAATGGTTCCAAGTACCTGGTGCACACTTCTTACTCAAACTACCACACACTGCTCTTTATTGTGCTCCATGATTCATAAACTTCAATTTTTCATTGAATCAAAGTCACCATTGCCTCAAGTATATCCTGGGACAAGTTAGGCCCCATAGTCATGAAGATCATACAGTAATCTAGGATTGTAACTTTTTCAACAAGATTGCGGGTATTGTCAGAAATCTAGACAGCACTAATTCTTTATATTTAAATGCGCATTAGAAGACTAGACATGTATACTAGATGAAAGATGAGAAACTAAGAAAGACACAAATTGCAATCTGTCAGTAAACTGTCATAAACATGATAATTCAACCATTATTGATTTTTTTGAAAGGATGATTTAAGTATGATATAGTTTTTTGGTCATATTAATAATCTGAGAAAATGTGGTCACATCTTTTTCTATGTGCAAATGAAACTGTAGTGAATGTAAACTACTTACTAAGTATTCATATTAGTTTATTACAGCTATGTGTCTGTGTTACTGTCGCTTCATTTCAAAAAGTAAATATTATGAAATAGACATATATTGGTATAGAAATATTAATTCACAATGCATTGGGTAACCATTACAGTGTTAGAATCAGTTATACTGACTGCAAGCATGATTCAAATACTACAGGGAACAAGTAATGCAAGGTAGAAGCACATATAACAGCATACATATATTAGTTCATTCAATTTACTAACAAGAATTAATTTCAATAACACAATTAAGACAAGCTATTTTCATATCAGTCAAATCTAAACAAAAATAAACAATATACAAATAAACTTAAATAGAAAGCATGGTATTGTAATCCATTCATAACATGCAGACCCAATGATTTTCCATCTTAAGTAAAAAAATATCATTTTCTGCTGTATTGAGTTTGGAATGTTTTTATTGAACACATATGGAATCAAAAATCTGCACTCAAAATGCATCTTTTTCTATTCTAAGGAAACTCTGAAGAATATATTATACTTTGTGATTTTGTTTTAAAATCTTAAACAATTGGAACATGCAGCATATATGAACCATATTAAGATTGGTTTAAAGTCAACATTTTGTCAAATGGAAAATAAAAACGCTTGTATGGTTAGCCAAGCTCTTTCACATCAAGTATCTATCTATTGACAAAATAAATACAAGATTGTTTTATTTTGCTACATATTTTTCTAAATGATATCTAATATTTTAAAAATAATAAATTCATAAATATTTTTTATTGCGCTTTTGCAGGCACATGGGTTCAGACAATGCCTATGCCTCATGCAGGTGCATAGGTTTGCACAATACCCATTCCTCCTCTTGGCTCTTTAGTTCTAACTCATGATATTTGTGTAATGCTACATTAGTTACTTGTGCATCTTATTTCCCCAAATCTTTTCCATGTACTTTATGCCTTTCTGATAACTTGAAGACATATGGAGATCATGCTGGTGTGTGCCATATTGGCAACTGCAAAATTGTTGGGCTCAATGATATTTGTCCTGTCCTATTCCACCTTGATCAAGATGCAGCTTTAGCAATATACATAGAATCTAAAGCAGCCAAATTGAGCCAGGAGATTTCACAGTGACCAGAAACAGCCAAGATTTTTGCCTCCTGTTTTGATATGCCCATCACGGGCACTCTGCAACAATTTGAAATTCACAATGCAGCAACAAAAATAACTTTTTATGCTATAGCCTAGCATGTGATTAAAAGTAGTAAAATACTCCTCCATTTGTGAAGCCAATTGTATTGATTTTCATTTCATTGTTTAGGAACCTTTTGATGGTGTGCCAAGACCAACAAATTGTATTGTGTATAATTTGAAAAAACCCAGAAATATTACAAAAAGCACAGAATGTTGTATGTAGAATACTTTTTCAATTAGTCATTGCATGTGTTGACAAGAGTAAATCTCGTCAACATCCTACAACTTATTCCACATGCATAAAAGTTGAATTAGATGAGTTATCATCACAACTCCCTGAAAGAATTGTACACAGACGGTAATACATAAATCGATGGCATGGCGGAATGTATTAAATTCTGATACGGTGTCACTTACCAGACTTCTGCTCTTAATGAAAAACGGACCAGCATGGCTGCATCATGATCCAATAAAGCAAGAATTGTAATCTTGCTAAGGGTATGCCAGTCTATTGCTATAACACTCAACGTCACAATGCAAAAGCTGTTCAAAATAGGATTAAATGGGATACTAATTATGGCTGCAATTGGATAATACAAACAAAAAAATAAATAAAAAATATCAAGAAAATAAATGAAAAATAACAAAAAAATATTTTTTTTCAATATCTGAGTACAAAATTTTCCAAAACACAAAAAAAATAAGATATTATTATTATTATTGCAATATATTTTCGTGCAATTACACTTGATAAGGCTTGATTATGAGTTTAACCGCAGAGGATGATAAAGTAATCACTCAGCGTTTGGTATCAAAGGAAACCGTATTTCTTTCAGCCAGTATAGCGAGCATTGCTTCGTGTTGGACTAATGTACGCCAAACCCCTTTTTTACGTTTTTACTTGCAATCTCATCAACAATAAAATTACTGGAAATAATTTTTTTGATATCTATAAATTCTTATGAATTCTTTCAATTTTATTATGATTTAATTATTCGGCACTTTTTAAATAATGGTGTTTTTCGTGGTAGCTTACTGATAACTTTGATAGAGTAATGTAACTATCAAAATATCCACAGGTAATATCAGCCATTCACAATAAAACAGGACTCGAAATTGATGATAGAGCCGAAAAAAGAGCTAAAGTCGAGGATCTACTAGAGAAAACACTTCTTGAAACCCGAAACTTTGGTTTAGATGTGTCGAGAAATATGTATGCAGCGAAAATCAGCAAGAAAGAACTTCAATTATGTGACAAAATTCAGGTAAAATTTCAGGACTTTTGTAGAGCTTCCATTATTGTAATACATTATTCAATAACATTTGCATGTTCTACTGCATGTCTTTTCTGTAGTTCTAATTTTGTTTATCTTCTATTGGAGTATAATTTTCTATTTAAATGTCAAAAGTGAAGTTTTAGGGTTATTTTAATCAAGCAGATTGAAACTACATGTATATATGTTTATAATAAACTTTCATTTTGTAAATGGAGACATGTTGAAGCCATTTATTTTTTTTAAATCTTTTTGTTCTTCTTGATCAATTGAGATTTTTTACTCACTTCAGAGTAGGTTTAATCTCTAAATTTGATAATTTTTCTACTGCTACTTGCACAATATTGAAATAATGTTAAAACGGTTATATTTTTTTTTGTGGCAGTCCTATGGCAAACTTGAATATGCTAGTATATCTCATCAATTTATGGTTATTTCGTACTTTCTTATTTCAACCCAAATATTATAAAATAGTTTTTCTCTTCAGGATTTATCCATATTTTACATAATATATATTTTTTAGGCATGAAGATTGGTTTGAATCTTTTTTTAAATGTCTCTGTTGAAAATTACAATTAGTTCTATTATAATGAATTGCATTTAACTTAGTTATTTTTCAATCTCTTTCCTCTGGGCTATCCTGGATTTGAACCAAGCACTTCTTGAGGCAAAAGTGTCAATTTTAAGATTAAATATTATAATTTATTACTTTTATTTAATCCTGAATCATTTTCATCCATAGATATTTTTTATCTATTCTAAATTCCAAAAGAGAATTTCAACCCCATAATTCTTGTTGCTATTACCCACTCTGTAGGGCAATATTTCTCATATTTGTAAATGCAGTATCTATTTCAATCACATTTAAGACTCCTACAAGAATCCATCATTAGGGTGTTGTATTTGAACAGTAAGTGAGTTTAATCGCTTGCTGTCCACTTATTGTGTCTATGAAAAATACGCTGCTTTGTACTTTTTTATTTCATGTGGAGTAATTTATTATAGGCTGAAGCTGAAGCTGACATTATTCGCTCTAGAGATGAAATCGTATCTTTGAAGGCTACACTTAAACGAGCTAAAACAGCTAGGCGGCAGCGTTTAGAATACGAAGAACTTGCACAAGTAGCTAATCAATTGCCACCAAAAAGTAAAACGAAAATTGATATCGACCAACTTAATGAGCAGATAAATGCTGCAAATTCAAAATGCCAAAAGGTCGATTCGGTTATTGCACTAAGAGAAAGACAGTCTTCGTTACTATTGCAAACAATATACGAGCTGCAATCTGCTTTGAAAGAAGAGGCAGATCTTGAAATCGACAATGGAGCAACATATCTGACTATCAAGGGGGATGCAGAAAATGTTGATGAGAGCAGCAATGAACCGGTGCCTAATGCTTCTGATGAATTAGGTGTAAAGCGCAAACGCCGCAATATAACTGTTGAGGAATCTATTGAATAGCAGTCTTTTTAAACATTTTTTTCTTCATGTTGCTAAAAGTCTGATTTCTTCTCAATGCTTATTTGCCCTTCGAAATTTTTTTACGGAAAGCTCTACTTGAAAATATAAATATAATACCTCTTATTTAATGAACTATAGTTAATACTGCTTGCCCTCACTCTATTTTTTTATGCCCCTCTTAAAAAGTAACACATCTTTAAACCACTACTGAGAACTAGCATCTGGTTAATCAGATTATTTAGTGGCTCTACTTTGTGTACTCACGGTGCATACATAAAAATGTAGTTTTCTATAATGTTCGAAATAATATGCTAAGACCTAGTCTCTAGTATATGCAAAAAATATTCAGATTCAATTATGTAGGAGACATCTTTATTGTGATATTTTTGTTTACTTCAAATCTATTTTTCACTTTCATTTATAACTTGTCAGTAGGTAAATATTATTCATGGTAGTGGGTACAATCCTAAAATATATAACCTTAATATTAATATTCTCGATAGACAAGATTTTAAACTTCATCGTCCTTTTGCACCACGCTTTTGATAGAGCTTTGTGCTCTGATAAATTTAATAATTGAATCATGTTTATAATGAAAAGTGGCATTTTCGCAACCTTATAGCAGTTATATAAATTGATAATCGTCTCGATTGCTTTGAACCCATTATATAATAATCTTTCTGAAATTGAAACTAAAATGTCGCATTTATTCAATAAGGTCTAACAAAAAATCAGCACTTTTTTCAAATGAATTGACTCAAATATTTCAGGATGGGCGGCTAGAAGGCATAGCAAAATTATTGCTCCCTGCTTTCTTATCCGTCAGAATTTGTTTGGGAATGTCACATATTTTTGTTAGTATAGTGACCCTCCCAAATAAACTGAACAATAGATTAGGTTCAAGTGGTTGTTGTCGGCATTAGCAAATAAAAGTATAGAATAAATTCTGGTTGTAGAAAGAAAGTTTATTAAAAACTTTTGAAATGTAAGCTATATTTACTATTAAATTATTTGCCTATTAGCAATGGTGTGTAAATTTTTCATCGTGAATGCCTTTGTATAAAAAATTCAGTAAGAGTTTGAGTTTGCGCTACAGCTAAGTCTTATCACAAAATATGCTGTAATTTATTGAGAGCTGTTTACTTTAATTATTTGAGGCCATACGGTTCAAAAGAAGTAAGTAAACTATTTCAGAATGGCAAATTTATAGTAAAAGGTTTTGGACCAGATGTAGAAACATTAATATATCTACACAGTCGTTTGTTTGACTCAGCTCAAAAAGTTTCGTAGCAGCTCTTCAATCTTTTGAGAAATTTGCTCTTATTTATCCAAATCTTGTCCAAATGAAAAAATCGTACCAATTAAGTTGAATATGAGAATCATTGAGGTGCCCAGCCGGTGTCGACTAGTAAATATTTTGTTGCCGCTCAACTAAGCGGGAGCGGAGCAGAGCCATTTTTTTAGCCATTACAGATCGAAATGAAATTTTCTAATTTTCCACATACATTAAAATTTTTAAAAGATGATAGCCTGTCGATTCTCGAGAAAACCTTTGTCCTGGTTCCATAGAAATACAGCTTTAAGAAGGGTGAATTTTTTGGCATCGAATTCGCGCATCATAGACTTGCGCATAGAATGTCGCCTGCCCGAAAATATAGGTAAGAACCTATTCTGCACTTCGCACTCATTGCAGTGACGATATTGATAGGATTTCAAATTTATTAGTTGCTAAGTTTAATAGATTTGATCAACATTAATATTAATACACATGAAAATATGATAGCTAATTGAATAACTTATTTAAAATAGTTTGAATACTGAAAACGCATGTATTTTCAAAATTTTTCTATCTTACGTGCATATTTTTTAAATTCTCAGTTGCCTGGAAACCTTCAAGCTCTATATTAGGTCGAAGAATAACAACTAGTACCGATCGACTCCGGTACTTCAATCAATATTTGACATCAAAAAGTGTTTATTTATCGAATTTACTATCATACCACGATTTTTACAGGGTTAATAGTGTTCATAAGCTTAGAATGCTGATTTATATTTATAATTTTTATTTCTCGGTCACTTTTACAAAATTGACAAAATTTATTTTCCCTTTCTTTTTTATGAGAGGCAGAACTCTCGGCGATATTGATGATCCAAATGAAATGTTAGAAAAGATAGAATTTTTATGGCAAAAGCGAAAAAAGTTAGAAAGTTCTGGAAATGAAAATTTAAATATTCAGTTTGAGGGAAATAATATTACTGCCACTTGGATGGAGAGCTTGCAAGTGATAACGCGATATCGGTATTTCCATATATTAATTCAAAAAAATGAATTGTTAGATCTAATTTCCATCATTAATTTGGAAACTGAAATAGTGCTTATGTTTTTAGTTCTAAAATTTGAAATTTTTTAACATGAGGTTCTAAGTTGTTCATAAAATGTATGTTCATTCTCCATTAAATTTATGACTTCCCAATTACTTCGTATTGTGCAAAAGTTTTGAGAGTGATATATTTGAAATATAGTTTACTCAACTATAGCAAATAAGCATTTTTAGATATTTTGAGATAAATAATATTCTATTGTGACAGGTCAGTAAATATGTTGCACAGCAAGACAAACATTTATTCTAAGTAATTTAGTTTATGTAGCTAGACATTTATAGATTTAAGAGATATATTGCTTATATCTTCATGGATATAGAATTTTGTGATTTTCTGAATAAAACTCATTTCAATTGCATAATAATCAAATTCAATAGATTCATGTTTCCTATATGCATATGAATGCAGATAGAGCGTCTTTTTGTCATTACAGACGGCTGATAAAGTCTGCAAGTATAAAAGGACAATGGAATCTGCTAAAGGATTTACAGATGAAAGCCAGCGATCAAAATATTTCTCTACCTGACTCAATTATTGGCTATATTATCAATCGTTTTAGAACCGCCGGAAAATTCAATGAAGCACTAGATGTTTTGGATAAGGCAATTGCTGGGAGAGGAGGCCTTGCTGGTCCAGAGACTTATTTGCAGGCCTCTCGAGCTCTAGCTAGAACACATGAATGGAAAAGGTGGAAGATAAATACCTTCATTTTCTAACAGCTTAAGGAGAAATAATTTTTTGGGTTTGTGTGAATTTTTAGCAATGTTTATGAAAATGGTATAATCTGTTCTTGAAAGTCTTAATTAGTATTCCGAAAAAAGATGCTATGGCAATACTAATAAAGTGCATATCAGTTTGAAATAAGATTGCTTCTTTTGCTGCCGCTCACGTGTCTTCTGAGAAAATTTTTTACAATAAGCAGTTTTGTGCTGCGTGTAATGACCTAGTTTCATTATTTTGTCATTTCACAATTTCTTACATGTTTTTTATTCAGTGCTGCAGCTATTTTGAAAGCCTTATAATTTTCTAATAAATTTACAACAGTTAAGGACAATTACTAATGATTTTTCTACTAAATACAGCTAGCAAGCTAGGAGATTACTAGCAGATTTTTCTCAAATTCAGAGAAAAAAAATCACTTTGACTGAATACAAATCTCTAAAACTTTTATGAAAATTTTCAATACTGGGATATGAATACCTCAAAAATTTCTAACATCAATTTTTTAATCAAGTTAAGTCTAATGAAGCCGTCTACACTCACTTTTTGTATACTGAGATTCGGAGATGTACAAATAGAACTCAGAGGAAAAACGACAGAAATAAGTAATACTGACAAAGATGTTAGCTAATACATTGTTAATTTAACTCTTGACGTTTGTAACTCAAGGCACTGAAATTGGTGGCTCTGAATGCAGCACATTACAGTACAATTTGAATGACCCATGAATATATGTAAACATGTATAGTCGTATATAGTCACGATAGCTCTACATTATCCATTGTAGTCATATAAATGCAAGTTATTGGTGGACAATTTGAAAATACTCTTAGTGAAAACTTTTCACAAAATTATAGATACATGATATTTTTAAGAATTTGAATTTTATTGTTAGGGCGGTTGGATTGATTAAAGATATGATAAATGCTGACATGCAGCCGGCATTGAAAATATACGAAAATGTCATATCCACTCTCTGTAAATCTAAGCAGGTAATATTCTATAATTTACTTCAAATATACATTAGCAATTATCTATTTTTCTGCATCTTACATTTTTCTAAGTAGCCTAAGAGTTTCTTCATGAGATATTTATGAGCTCGAGATGGGCTTGATCATTCTTTTTCAAATTATTTGTCTTAATCTCCAGATAGCTATATATTAAAGCTCATATTGAAGCACTTTTGTCAGTAGTTTGGATTTTATTTAAATTATTCGAAAATATTATGGCTAAGCTTCAATTTTTAGAAATTTTTTTTTCCCAAAAAAACTGTTTCAAATTTTTAATTTACTTTTTATTATTTTCCTTGTGTTTAAGTCCAGTACAATAGCAATTTTTTAGTACTCGGATCGAAATTTCCTTTTTTCACATCATTGGCCTTACAAGGTCTATAAATTACATTATACGCAAATCATAACAAAAAATACTGTATTAATAAATTTTAGCTATACCTATCGATGGTCTGTATAATTCATAGCTATCTGCTACACCATTTGCAAAGTTTTGTGATATTCATATTACGTTCAAATTTTTCTTATAAAAAATAGTTGCTCCAAAATTTTGGTTTTTATTGTTCTTTTTTGTTCGAAGCTTGAAGCTGCGTTGAAACTTATGAACAATTTGGAAAATGCCGGAGTGAACCTCTCGGCTGATCACTATCGTTGGATCTTAGAATTGTGTCAACTTCAACGTAATCTTTCCACGGCTATTGCCCTTATGACGCGGATAGAGGCAAAAAATTGCAAACCGTGCAGCAGGTAAGTACTTTTGTAGGACTACCAAGTTGCCTCCAATATAGTGCATAGGAGTTGTAATTGATTTAAAACATAGCTAAATATTTTACGTGAACCATACAATAAGTAGGTTGGATGTTTTTTCGGAGAGTAACATAAAATGAATTTTGATTTGTACAACTAGAATGTAAGCCTTAATTTTGTTCAGGCTTCCTTCAGACTTCCTCCTCAGTGCGCTGTTTTCATAAATGTGCTGTGCAGTAGGCTAATACGACTGTCTATAAATGTAAAGCAACTTGATCAGCACCCCGTAATCTTTTTCAGTCGAGTTTGGTCGGTTTTAGCTTTTTATACCATTTTTCTGTTATTATTAAGATTTTCATTTAATGCTTAAAAATTTTTTTAGCTCTGTATCTACTGACTGTGATTTCTCTGCTGTGTATAGCCTGGAAACTGATACTTTGATTTGTCATGTTATTAACACTAGTCTCACTTAACAATTGTATTTTTCATTATGCCTTCCAGATCTTTTTTTTAATCATTGCGGACTTTGGTCCAATCATTAGTACAACTAAATCAAAGGTGCTGGCAAAGAATCAACTTGAATGGATCTGGACGAATTCCTCCCTCAATCAACGATATTAATTCTCCCCATAGTTTAACCAATCAGTAAAATTGCTTGTTTACTTAGTCAATGATAATAGCCATATCAACATGAAGACCGCACTGTAATTCAATGTGTACTGATCCAATCAAGTAGATTTCTTTGCAATAAATGTTAGATTTGCCTGTGCTATTGGTTAGGACTTTTCCATAAACAAGAAAATTTATCTCTATCAAAATCCTCCCTCCCCCCTTCATGTTGTGTGAGGCAAGTGTTAAGTGCTCCATTTTAAAATTACACTGCACACCAATTATCATTAAATAACTTTGTTCACAAGGCTGCATTAGTTGAGATAATTTCCTAGTACAATTGAAAATACAATGTTCATTTTTTCTAAGGTGTTATGCAGCGGTGATCCACACTTCAGTTAAATGCAGCCAGCCGGAAAAAGGTGTTGACTTTTTGCGAAAAGTGCAAGAAGCAGGTAATTCATTAAGTATTCCACCTGGGCAGATATATTCTTATGAACATAAATCTTGCCAAAAATTGCAGTCAATCTTGCTATTATGTTCATATCAGCAAATCAAAATTAGTTAATAACATGATATTTTTTTGTTATTTGTAAATTGTTCTATTTACATTTTCTGAATCGAAAGGAGTCAATTTATATATTCTGTATTGATGCTTGCATGTTTTTTGACGAATGTATGGGGATGTAGCAAATTTGTGTGCAATCATTGATTATGCAATTTCTTTTGCTGTGTAAAATAGTATGATACATTGCTAAAAATCATCTAAAAGAATGGCCTGTTTTACATCATGATGGTAGGTGTTATGAAATATTGCAATTGTTTATAAATATTGAATATAATTAGAAGACTGTATAGACATATGATTTTTTTCCTACTTCAAGTAAAATTTAATGTTTTATAGTTCAAAGATCAATAAAAACATTATGAAATAGAATTGCTTTTTTAAACAATCTCTGATTGGGTAATGCATGTTAAATATTTTTCAAAAGCAGGCATAGAGCTTGATGCCATAATTGCATATCCAGCTATGCTAGCCTTTTCAAGCTTAAAGCTCCACGAAGATTCAATTGAACTCGGACGAAAGTTAAAGGATTTGG
Source organism: Vaucheria bursata (assembly GCA_032358265.1). Lineage (NCBI taxonomy): Eukaryota > Xanthophyceae > Vaucheriales > Vaucheriaceae > Vaucheria > Vaucheria bursata. The sequence goes on from JAULBW010065900.1 coordinate 11,812, forward strand.
GTAAACCTTTGGGTCTCCGTTGTATTGCATGTCTCATCCAATCAAATCTTGCTTTAAATCGTTCTGAGGAATCCGTCCATCTGTCACAAGAAGCATTAAAGTTTCTAGTGTGCCCTTTTAAATCTTCGACTGTTTGGGCTTTTGAGTACGTTATTGAAGCTTTTGGGCGAGCAAAGATGTGGAATAAAGTTGAGGAAACACTTGAAAAGTTAAATGCAGTGTTAGAATTGAGTCCGCAACGAGTGGGTATCTATAAGGCAGGATTATATGCGGCCCAAGAATGTGACCAAGTTGAAGTTTTTGAAAAATGGATCGAAGCGTTTTGGATGCCAAACATCGATTCGAAAAATATAGAACGAGTCGATTTGATACAGGATTCATATAGTGAGGATAAAATGAAAATAGAAAAATGGCTCTGATAAGCAAAATTCCTTGATTTATTTACTTTTTACCACTTTAAATGGAAGAGAGAGTCCATAAAATTTCCCTTACAAATTAATATTTTATAATTGGCCACCTTATTTCCAGATGGTTCATTTTTCACCTGAAAATTTTCCGATTTGATAGTATTTAAGAACTGACTTGTGTGTTATCCATTATACATTTTACAGACTCATTTCATTGCTTTATTATCAAACCCATTTTTATACCTTCACATGGTACCAAATTGGAATTAATAATTATTTTAGGGAGGTGATAATAATGTTAGTAGCTTATGAAAAAATTTTAAAGGAAAATAAATGTCTATCATTTTCAATTCCACAATTTTACTCAAAAATAAAAAAAAATCATCTAGGGATCAGTGCCATTGGAACAAGAAAAATATCTGCACAAATTAATGTTAATGACATTAATTTATTCCTGAACTAGTTGGAGTATTAGCACTAAGTGTAGAAATGAGTGTTGACGTATTGCCCACAATAGCACTTCTCTAAGGGAATCAAAGATCTGCCATAATGCCAAAAGAGTAAATATTCATCATTTAAAAAAGAATCATTTCAACAAAAAGCTGTGCATGACTGTTTAACAAATTGACAATATTGAAAAGTTCAACTTGTGCACCTGTGGTTAATAATCCGTGACCATTGTATGACATACTCAGCTCATTGTGACCTGAAATATTTATATTTCCCAAACTTTTAAATATTTAAACCATTAAATGGAAATTTTTTAGAAAAGTTTTCTATCATATGTCTTATATACCATGTTATCCAACTGTATTTCAACTTAATGCAGTATGGCAGGTGATACTGTATCCAAATTACAACAGCTAGTTAGATTACAAGTATAACATGATATTTTCTGGGCAAAGGATGCCATTTTGTATATTTTTTACTTTACCCTTCCCAATATTTGTAGATTTCTTGTACTTTTCCTAGTAAAGAATCTGATAAGAAAATGAAATTTTATTCATAAATGCCAAGCTTCAACCCAACCTCAAATACCGAACTTCAACCCAACCTCAAATACAAAACTTCAACCCAACCTGACAACACATATTTCACATTTTCTTAAAAAAAATTTTCTGCCTATTTTTATGGTCATGTACTTGTGTGAGTTTATAATAATATTAAAAAATTTGAAGAAAAGGCAAAGTGCCTCCAAACAAAAACTTTAACTGTATACTTTTCATTACTTTTGGCAATTCAAGACAGAATAATTTGAAGAACTAGAGTATAATTACTTAATCTTACATCTGAAAAACTTTGAGCATTGCCAAGAAAAAGAAGTGGCCTGCTTAATGCAAGACAACACAGCATTGTTTCAGCCTAGAGAAAAATTTTGCAATTTGTGGTGATACATATTGAATCTGTACATGAATTAAAAAATTGCATAGGTTTGTTGGTTTATCTCTGGGTGTTTTTATATACAGTTAAATAAAGGCAATGATAAGTGGTGCAGATGGAATTTAGTGAGTTCGGTGCTTATAGATTGCTTTCCTGCAACAGTGTATATTGTTGTGCAGAATACTGCTTTCAAAGATTGCCTGCTAGATACAGTAATGGCTGTTGTCTTTTTTAGGCCTTGCATGATTATGTCTTTTTCATTTTGAGAAAACATTGTTTTGAAATATCTTTTTTATTGACAGTTTTTTCTGTTCAAGCAATTTTGATGTCATTTATTTTGATGAAGGAACAAAAATACATTTGTAGTCCAACAATTACCTACAAGTAAATGACATCCACTGCAACTTCATTGTACTGTCTTTGCAAGTAATCTGAATCAAAAAAGCAAGGAACAACTTGATTTATGCTTCCAGTGATTTCCTTTTTGAATAAATCTGTGGCAGAAAAACAAGTTCAAGAAAATCCAAACACAGTGGGCAATTTTTTTAATTCCTGCCTGAAAGACTCACTAGCACAAGCAATTCAACAAAGCTATTGCCCTGCATTATTACTGTCAGGATATTTGCTGGTCCTGCTATACCTTTAAATTGCTATGGCATAAATGCTCAACTATGTTCATAAATGTTTGTCTATGTTTGCCTATATTGCGCCTACACCTTTTTTTGATTTTTGCCCCTTTTACCTATTTACGCCTTTTATCCTAATTGCGCCTTAAATGTCAAACCCTTTATGTCTACACCTTTGCCACAATCCTTTACAAAATCCTTTGTGCACTTACCACAAATTACCACGTGTCGACTTTCTTATGGTTACTTGGAAACTTGGATTATTTTCTACAACTAGTTCAACCTACAAAAGAATGATTCTATTTTAATCATACTCCCTAGACACTCTTCTTTACCTTCTTCAAACTCTGCTTCAACTGACTGGATATTATTCCAGAAGTTATCATCATACTATAATTCTGCTTGAATCGGCTTTACTGTCAGTTACTCCACTTTACTCCGCTTTATTTCCGCCAAAGACAAATCCTTAGAATTCTTTAAATGATCCTAGAATTGTCACAAACTTAGCAATGGAAATTGCAGCATTTACTTATGGAGCAAAAGATGCAGCGAGATTCAGCAAGATTCACTGGAGAGCCAATTTCAAGGGCACTTCAAGAGGGTATACCGGAGGAGCTAGCGGGGATATGTTTATTTGCTCAGTCTTGTATTTATCTTCACTCTTCTAAGTTTAATAAAACTTTTATATTTTTACTAAATCTTTCTTTGCTTTGCTGTTTGCCTGCCCTCTGCCGTACATCGGACTTTGCCCACCTTAGGTACCTATAAATATACTATACTATTGTATCATCTCCTCCTTTCCTTTCAACAATTACCTAACTGCAATAGCATTTTTGAGAATTGAGGAAACTAATTTCAAAAAAGCAACCCAAATACTTTGTCCTAGTATAAAATTTCCTTCTAGAAAACTCATTTTCAATGAGCTTCTGGACACAGTATACATGTCAATTAATTGAAATGCTATAAATAACTTCAATTTTAAATAAGTACTGATAAAATAGAAGAAAGATAAGCTAATACAATGTGTATGCATACCTGGAAGTAATATGCTAGGCTCAATAAAAGGTGAACATCAGTGTTGGCAGAGGCAGAACAACAAATAATAACAAGTAATAGGACTAATATTGTATAATTAGAGTATTAGAAACTTAGAGGAGCAAACAAAAGTATAAGACAGAATAAATAAACATGTTTCTGCTAGCTTCTGCAGGATAACCTCTTGATGTTCCTTTAAAACTGGCTTTCTGATGAACCTTGCCAAGTCTTTTAGTCCACTAGTAAACCCACAAGTTTTCATTAATAACTTGTGGTTATTTTGGAAATAATCAGAGTATCCCTTGATATTAAATTTTGCAGAGAGCAAAGTTATTAAAATATTGGCCAAATACAGCAAGGTTATAAGATTGATAACAACTCTAGAATAATATCCAACCAGTAAAAATGGAATGTAAAGTAGAATAGTTAGTAGTAAAGCAGAGTTGTAGGAATATGATAAAATAGAGTCGGTCTTTTGTCAGTTAAACTGGCTGGATAACGTTTCAGCAAAATGACCAAAGATATTTTAAATTAACCACAAGAAAGATGATACGTTGCAAATTCTAAAGGTGTATAACAAAGGAATCACTGAAGAATTTAGAGTAAATGAATTAAGCATGAGTGGCAAGTAGTAAATACAGCAATGAGGTTAGTTAAACATAAGTGAACATATGCAAAAGTTATGCTGCATTATTTAATAGAGGCAGTAGAACCAACAATATATCCCAACAATTAGATTATGTTTACATAATATCCGATGCATAATTTAACATGAATAGTAATTCAATATTTAAGTCCATAATTGTTTTGAACAAGGAAAGGTATTTCATTGAACAAATTGATTAAAAATCCAATTTTATGATACCGAGTAGATTGAAAATGACATTCAATGTGTCATTACATCAATGAAAGCAAAAAAACATGAAGTGATGACTGATATTACCAAAGCAAACAAAGCCATATAGAAATTTTTGGAAAAGCAGTATCCTGAAAAGTTTTTCTATAGTTGTACTACTCATGCCCTCCATCTACTAGTAAATATACTTTTTACAGCACCGGCAAAAAAAATCCATTCTAATCTAGCAACAAAATACAAATGTGTCTATCCAATTATCCTTTCAAATATCTTTTGCACTGTATTGTATTGAGCAAGGGACTGGTACTACTTTTTAAAAACCAGCATATACCAAATATCGACTTTAATTGCAACAAAATGAAAATAAATTTTCAAGACTCATAAAATCTTGAGTCATGCAATCGGGATCATTGATAATGAGCCTTGTATGAATTCCCATACCCTAGACGATTATTTACAAAATTTTCAAATGAACTGTAAGGAAGCATAATGACATGGATACGGATCCTTAACTATCGACTAACGTTTTAAGTCGGTTTAAGCTTATCTCTCATACAAATTACATTAATGAGTTGCGAAGATCACTCTTTGCAACATTGTAAGGATGATATAAGACTTATAAATGTCTTGCATTTTGCACTTTCCTGTTTTACCTAAATTGTCCTCATACATTCCTTATATGAACATGATTTTCTTTTTGGAAGGACGTGTTGAGCAGAAAAAAGACTGAATTGATTTTTTTTAAAATCAGGCAGATTGAGCAATGAATCTCGAGAAACCTCTTTACATTTTGAATCATTATTAGATGTTTATCATCAAAGTTCAGAAGGAGTGACTTCTCTTAAATGTTTCATTAAATTTGAAAAGTACTCTGTTAAATTCCTATCAATAAACAATCTACATAAGTACAAAAAGAATTATTTAGCAATGCTAGCTAGAGAGGGATGGCAGTTTGTTTATGGTGATGCACGTGGAGTAGCATATTTGCTTGATCTAAGGTAATTGAGAGATTTTATTGGCAATGCTTTGATATATAAAATTGAGCAGTTTCTAGTGGCATTTTCAATTCCTGTAAATTGCTCCAAGTCAGTCAAGGAATGGGAACTTGGATTCAATACCGAATTGTCTAGGTTCATTGCATATTATACTTACGAACGATTACAAAATCTATATCACTTCAGAAGGCTTCCAAAAGGCTCAAAATCGACTTGTGAGTTTTGGAAAATTGATAGAATGCAGTAGCCATGCTTATGCAACATTACTTTACAAGTGTTTTGATTGAGTCTATGTTCAGCATTAAGTGTAAATAAAACTTTAGTATAGAGGAGTTTATCCATTCGAAATTGCAGAATTGATTGAACAAAGACAGAATTTCCGAACTAAATTCCATCAAAACAAACCACAAAGATTTTGTTGATTATGAGCATGAATGGGCTAATGAGGATCTTGAAGAGGTAAAGTCAAGCAATTGAGAATCTGAGTATAGTTCTTCTGAAAATTAAATGTTCCAAAAATGTTGCTATGCACAATGCCTCACATACTTGATGCTTCAATGATAATAAACGTACTTCATGTAAAATTGTTTTTTTGTTTCTTCAAATTTTATTAATTAAAAGTTATGTTTCTTCCATGAAAAATGCCAAATAATCCCGAACTGTTTTTTTCTATTACTTAGTTAGCAAACGTTCACCATTTATATCTTTGTTTTAAGGTATTGATTTAACCCATTCAGATGATTTGATTAATGGTGCATCGATTTCAATTTTCACGTTGGCATTTATTACATGAGCTATCAGATCAACACAATCCACATGGATGACTGCAACATGTCAGCCCCGATCTAACTGAATTAAGGCTCAATACATACGTGGATCAGATTGAATTTGATCAAATGACCTGATCTCATCTAGCATGCTTTTCAAAAAGGCTTTCAAGAGATCTGTATTCAGACTGTACTTTAACTGCAATACAATTTGAAAACATGATGTGGATATATTTCTTAATTGAATGGAAAAACCAAAAAAATAATCGATTTTCGAATAATGCTTTCAAGAGGCAGTTTAGGATGAACCAAGTCGCCAAAATTCAATTTGCACCAGACTATTCTCACAACAAGTTCACCAACTACTGCCTCCGCGGCGTTTATTCTTTTGCTTTCCCTTGAGCCCCTTCCCCTTAGATGACTGATTTTTCTTTCCATCACAAATACTTTTCATATACTGGAAGATATCATTTTCATCTTCTTTCTCTACTGGCTTCAGCTCCACAAAAATAGACATCGGACTATGGTGACTTTTTACCTCATTAACCTGTTGAATTAGTCATGGAAATATATGTTTTTTTCATACTATGAGTATAACATTTACAGTGTATATAATGCATTTCTTTTGAAAGAATTTTCTCCTAAAAACGCTTTAGTTTTTACGTGTAGCAAACTAATTTGATGGTTCCAACAGGTGGTTATATGAGATTTTTTGTTTATTGCTTGAATAAATTTATGCACACAATCAACAAGCGGTAACTGCAGATGTATAAAACTGCATATTGAAAGATTATAGTACATGAAGGCATTATGAAATTCAGTCTTGGCGAAATATAACAAGCGCGAAGTATAATGCAGTAAAAATTGTATGGTAAATTTGCAAAACATACCTGTAGTTGTAGAAAGTAGCAGATTTCAATCATAATGAAATATTACAGGATGTATGTATGTGTTTTAAATAGAGCTATTTCTTGATTAAAAAAGATATATTTACGATTTCGATGAGTTCTAAATGAAAGAACTCGATACAAGAAAATGTAAGTAGCAGGCCAAAGAATGTTTTTCACATCAGACATGTAAGATATGCAAAAAGCCGAAAAAATTCAAATTACTTTTAAATCAACATTTCTTAAGGTACATATCCTCTCCAAATTAAACAAGTTCTTCAAGCAAATAGTAAAAATATAAAATTTCTGACCTTGGGCTTCTCGGTTTCCATAGAATGCGCATTTTGCTCAGTTTTAATTGTATCGCTTTCCATTTCTTTCACTTCACCATCAGTATTATTTATTTTCGAGAAACCGTCATTCACAATCTAAAAAATTTCATGCACATATAAATTCTAATACGAGACTCTTCAATATTACAAAAACATAATTGACCTGATAATCTCAGTAAACCAAATATAGAACCTGCAATACCAATAGAAATCATTGTACAAAGCAAATAATAAATTTTTTAATCTTACATAAAATTTGGCTCATAATGCCAAATCTAGTTGTAGTAAAAATTATAATCTTCAGAATAACAAAAAATATGTTAGAAATATAAAAAAAATGATTTGAAAGAAAGAAAATAAAAATGAAGAAAGCATGTTGTATACGAAGAGTGAAATATAGATAAAAATTAATTTTCTTTTCAGTTTGTATCTGGCAAAGTGTGTTGATCCCTAAGTGCATACAGAATAGCAACAACCATAAATTTCCATTACTTTTTTCTCCCAAAACTTGTTACAATTTGCACAAAATGGTTTCCTAAATGTAGTAAAGTTCGGATAAAATGAACTTGTTGGGACCACCGAATAATTTCGTTTTACAGTAGTCGCTGCCAATAAGCCTCCCTCGAGACCGGGCTAATATGGGCTTAAAAAGTGGCTGGCTTTATCAGTAAAAAAAGCTATAGCTTACATACAAATAGCTGGGACAATTTGGGACCGAGCAAAAGTAGACAATAAGTGGCTATATTAGTTATCTGTGGGCTCTTAAAGCGACCGCTACTATATCTGAAACTTCTCTATATCCAAACATCTGAAGCTAAACTTGGCACAGTATGGCTTAATTTTTTATTTGTTACAAATTACAAATTTTATGTTTGCTGTATGGATGAATAGGTAACATTAAAAGTACCTCAAATGGATCAGGAAAAGCTTCTAATATATTATTTGCCTTATCGGCATCATGGCATAAGATATACATTTCATTTTTTTCGGTATGAAAACAGTACTTCTGAATACTTGACTGCGTAGGATCGATTTTTTTTGTTACGTACAGCGAAAAATATCCTTTCTCTGGAAATCCTGGATGAGAGTGGACAACAAATTTATACCAAAACAATATGAATATAAGCATAATTTGCTAAAGTTATTCATAATTTTTTGTTACCACAACTAAACATGCTTAAAAATCCTTTTGAAAATACTAGAACTGATGTCTGTCAGCAATGCATATAATATATATATATATATATATATTTTGGGGGAGCTTATTGATTGAGCAACATATTGCGAATTCAATTAAAAATGGAATATGCAACCAAGACTAAGATATTCTGTGACCAAATTAAGAAAAAATTCAAAACTTTTCAAATTATATTTCTTTTGATATATAAAGTAGTAAAATCCAGAGCAGCAACACAATGTAAAAATTGTACAGTGCAAGCAGTCTTATACCAGAAATTTAGAATGATAAAATATTTATAATTTAACTACTAGAGCCATCACTTGATCTACCAAATCCATTATCTCTTCGTTACTCGACAAATAGCATCAACACAGGAAGAGTAATGAAAAATTTTCTCAGCATCTGCTTTTCTTTTCTTTCGCTAATAGACTTTAGAGCTCTATGGCCTAAAAGTAACAGCTGACTGTTGAAAATGAAAAATAAATCCTTGTTTGGGATTTGGCAGAACATTAAAAATGACAAAGGTGAGATTTGAACAAACAACAATGTGTTTGCAGTCCTGCACTCTGACTTCAGAGCTACTGAATCATATTTTTTTCATTTTGATACTACGCGCATTGTAGCTCAGAATTTCTAAAATATAAATTAATCGTGGCAATTACCTATTATGCGAATAAAAGCCCCCGTTGCAAATTCTAATTCTTTAGAGTCATGCTTAATAGGTGGGTTCTGTTTGAAGTAATCAATAGCTCTCATAACCTAAAAAACAAAGGATCTCCTGTAAGTGTTTCTTTTCAAATGCAACCTCTTTATTTTGATACTGATCAACGAATAACTTGAAGTATGAACATGAATAAATCGACAATTAAAACAATTGCTTTCCATACATTTCTGCTAACTATACAGAATTCTTGCATGTGTATAATTACGACTTTGAGCACACCAAAATAAGCAACTGACAGCCAATCAAATCAAAATGCTGCTGAAATTTAATTAATAAATAGAGAATTGGAAAGTTAAAAAAAATATTCATGATCAATAATCAATCATTTAGTGCACACAATAATATTTTTCAAAAGTTCCTGCATATTGGAAGAAAAATTATGGATCACTAAACTAGAAATTTCGACCAAATTCAAAAAATTCTGACAAAATAAGTCCTTTTAAACCTGAAGTGGCTCATCTTCAATGGGGAAGGATTCGCTATTACTTATGAATCTCTCAAGCTCAGACTCACTGCTAAATTCGATCAAAATGCTACTCCTACTTCCGGGACGAGATAATACCTTGACATGGACAATATCGTAATCGGAAAACTTTTCGTAAATGACACTGGTCTGAAAATTCTTTGTTCTAGACATTGCAATATCTAAGAATTCCTTCAGAACGACGCTTAGTGGAGTAGAATTGTGCTTAACGTTTATAGCATGATCGGCTCGTCCAACCCGAAGATTGTCCTCGCTCACCTAAAAAATATGTAGATTTGGACATCATAAACGTTTCGAGAGAAAAAATATTTTAAATGAAATAACGTATATATATGTATATATTAATATCAAGTCAAGATTTAAAACAAAAGCTGTGGTCTAAATTAAAGTTTGCCCAGTCCACAGACCAGCCAAATGGTGGCTAGCCAACTGAGTGGTGAGTATTTCTGATTCTCATTGTAAAGGTGATAGGTGACATATAGATTGTTATTTAGATATAAGCTCTTTTTAAGGTCAGTTTGAAAAATAAATTATATTTCGAATTATATTTTAATAACAGGGGCAGCAACTATTCTACCTGCTGCCCACCAATAAATTTTTTTGTATGCCGATGGTTGAACATAAATATTTGTAAAATAGACTGGCATTTATATGATGTTTTAGCTATTATTAATATAATAGTGTACTATTTCACACTGAATTTCAAATTTGAAACACTGTAAAAATCGGTTTCCAGCAGAACAAGAAAAACTTTAATAAATTTAATTTTTTGATTATAAAATGGGAATAATGCATTGAGATTAAAAATCATTTTTACCGCAAGTTGTGCTGATTCTCGCGCAGCAGTCAACACATCATTAGGATCTTCCGACAAAGCTTTCAACTTTTTAAAAGTCAGTAAAACAGTTATTGGGATAAGATTATCCTCTGTCTTTTCAGTTTCCTTCTTTAAAAACTTATCGCGACTGAAATTACTGTCCCCAAAGTAGTATTCTAGCTGCTTTTTAATTTTTGAAATTTTTTCAGTGTCATTTCCATTACTCTGATCACTTGATGCATCAACTTTTTTTTTTCTCTGATTTTCAGAAGTTTCATCAGCATCTAATTCTCGCTGTACAAGAGAAAATCGCAGTTCATATCAATGTCACCAGCCAATAATTAATATATTGAACTCGCAATTAGGTGATAATGATAAGAATATCGAAATGAACATGCAGCCGACTTCAGACAAATGTGATAGTTATGCAAGATAGAGACTTAGCAACCTTCTCAGCTGCAGCAACGACTTCGCTCATATTTAATTTATGTCTCTACTCTTTCTCTAACCGTATAATAGTTTTACTATGAGACGAATGGATAATAAAAGACTGAAGCACTTTGTGCGCTATAATTCCTTAGGCGCAAGTCTTTTCTATTTTGATTGGACAAATAATTTTGCACAATTTTTCAGTCATTCTATTACTAAATTGCATTTGGACAATAATCCCATAATTTAGAATTACAACATCTATGATTCGAGTGAACGTCAAAGGCATGACCTGCGGGTCCTGCACTGCCACAGTCCACGGCTGTCTTCGAGCTATTCCAGAAATAATTGATGTAATGGTCACTCTTGAAAACGAAACAGCATTATTGTACATAGGTAGTGATGTAAATATCGACTTCGATATTATTAAAAATAAATTAGAGGGAGTTGGTTTCGAAGTGGAATCGACTGAACAATATGAGGTATTGATTTTAGAGATGTTCTCTCTTGTTATCTAGAGACATGGCTCAACTTTGTAATATATTCACGTAATAGTTGGGAATTCGCCGAACTCCACGGAAATCTACTAAACAAATAAAATGCCATCTAAGCATTGTCCCATAAAAATTTGTGTGTTCAATTCGTTTTGACGAGGCCTTCTCTGGTTGCCACTAATTTAGTGATGATTCCATGTTTAGTGATATTCCATGGAGAATGGCATGGATCCGTCATAGTTCACCGACTCCAAATTTTGATTACCTAAAACGAATGAAGTCTTCCACTCCTAGATTTAAAAATTATTTTTAATTTTCCCACTTTTAGATTCATGTATGGATTTTAAAAGGTAAACAAAGGAAATTCATTGAATAATTCGTTGAAAAAAATAAAGTGCAAAATTGCAAAGCAAATTTATCATGCAGCTAGGCAAAAAAATTTATACTTTTTAGCTAACCCATTGATATTATGCCATTCAAGTTAGATTCTTGCTGTAAGATAATTCCCACATATGACTATTTATTACTTTTTTATTGAACTATATATTTTTCTTTCAAATTTCTTTTAAGTTATCTATAATTTATACTGTACAGGGAACTTTTTCTGTTATATCATTGACCATCCAAGGAATGACTTGTGGGGCTTGTGAAAAAACAGTTCGGTCCAGTTTGACCAATGTTCATGATCCTGATTTGCGTGTTATATCAGTTGCAGCAGTGAGTGCCAAAAGCGGAAGTGCTGTCTTAATTGTCTGCCAGCCATTTGAAACTGGGACAACTGATGAAAGTAAAACTAAACAAAAAGGATTGGATGCTAAAGAATTTGATCATTTCATTCAGGCTGTGGAGGACGTTGGATTTGGTGCAAAAATAATATCTTCAAAACTATTCAGTTCATTTTCAGAATGTGTTTGGGCACTAGATGAACCGCTTGATAGAATCAAAGAAGTAAATGGCTCAAGGTAATCATTAATATTTGCTCCCGTTGGCTACTTTTTGCAAAAATTACTATTTCGCCTGCTGAAATTTAAATCAATTTAAATAAATCAAATATTCTGTAGAAAAGTTAAAATTAATTATACATCTGCACAGTGATATTCTTAATTTAGGCCAGACTTTTTATCATATTTGTTTACTGAAGCTACATTTTTTAGTTTAATGAAAGAATTATGACTTTGGGTTTTCATGATTTTTTCTCGAACTAGTTCCCAGTCGGAAGAAACAAGTCCATTGATTGCAAATATAAATCAGTTTGAAGTTACTGAAAAAGCTAAAATGGATAATCCTATTCGGGCATCTTCGAGTTTCGAAATTGGAGGAATGACATGTGCTTCATGCGTTCGATCTGTTGAAAGCGCAGCACTCCGAGTCCCAGGAGTATTGACAGTAGCAGTCAGCTTACCTATGTTACAGGCTCAAGTGGATTTTGATGCCTCTGTTACTGGGACTGCTGAAATTGCAAGTGCCATTAGAAAAGCTGGGTACACTGTACATGTAATTCCTGCTTCCACAGGTAAAAAAGATGCGTTTCAGAACTATGGCACATTAAAACCTCTTAAGTAGGGCACTTCATCATCAAGTATTCAAATGTCCAATTAAAGAAGACCTCCAGATATTGAGGATAAAAAACCAAAAGAAAGTTATCGTCTTATCAGCTGTCATGCGTACTAAGGTGTCTAACATTGGAGGTTTCAATATTTAATGCATCACAAGTCATCAGATATAATATTTTTGTGGCCACCAAAACTATTTTTCTCTTTCCGAAATTCGTAATTTCAGATAATTTGAAGTTGAACCTGGGCACAGTATGTCTGATATAACTGCAAATCCATTTAAAACAAATTTTAATCAGAAGTTTACTGCATATAGTTCAAAATCAGTTCTTTCATTAGGAGATGACAATGCCATAAAGAATAACATTGCGCGTCGTGATGCCTTGGTGAAGAAAGAGCTTTTTGAGGCTGGAATTCATTTAATGTCTGCTCTACTCTTTACGATACCGCTTGTGACTATAACCATGATTGAAGGAAGTGATATGTTTGCTGGATTATTCCAATCCGATTCGAACAAAAATATGGAGGAGAAAATGAAGACCGACGGGTTTGGTAGAGAGTTGTTTCCTGGATTTGATGTGATGAGCTTATTACAGTGGGTTTTGGCAACTCCTGTTCAATTTGGAAGTGGATTTAAATTCTATGAGTATTCTTTGAAGGTTAGATTTAGTGAATAATTTACGCGTATGCGCATATTTCCTCTCAAATTTACTGATTTGTACTTATCTATACATTAATTGTGAAGATGAGTCGTTGATAGTGCACAGAGATTGAGAGACAGCATCTTAATAATTGACCTTGTGCTTGAGTTTGATATTTTTCTTTAATTTTACTTTTTCTACAGTATCAAGTTATATTATTTAGTATAAGAAATAGAAAAAAATTGCATAATGAATAATATCCTTTTTATGTCTAACGAAACTTTATTTTATACAGGATATAAAACGGTGCACATTAACAATGAATTTTCTCATAGCAGCTGGCACTTCTGCAGCATATTTATACAGGTATTTGCAGTTTATACACATCGTTTATTCTGCAAAAAGATCAAAGCTGAACAATGTTGATAGTGCATGAGCTTATGTTTGGTTTGAATTTTACTTTTTCTGATCTGCATATTTTTATACTTCAAGAGATATCCGAGATATATATAATAGCATAGTAAAGATTTAAAATGGGAGGGGGTTACTCAATAGACAAGATTGCATGATTCTCATCATACCTATAATATAAGCTGGCAGATTTGGGGCATTTTATTACTTTCGTACTTCAAGTGTATTCTTTCAATTTTGTCATACTTCATACATACTCTATGTAACAATGCACTTATAACAAAGTAATCAATTAGAATTAAAAGAAAGTAAAATCTGTAAGTCCTAAGGAAAGTTCTTTAAGTCTCGTTTAAACACAACTTCACATTGAAATTGATTTGTGAGTTTATATTTTTGTCTTCGAGAGATATGTCAAATTAAAACTAGATTCTGTGTTCATCCACTTACGAATTAGCGCGAATCTTTGTTAGCGACACAAACTTATATGCAACTTTTTAAAGTTAAAAAATGTGTACAAAACTTTGAAATTCACGATTCAATTTTTTTCAGAATGAAAAAAGAATATTGGACCGTTTGTTACTGAAATGATGATTTGCATGTGTTTGGTATTACACTAATAGTGTTTAGTTTCTGCGTGTGTTAGTTTACATAGATGATAGTCTAGAACGCTGAGCAGTGTACTATTAGTTTTTGTTTCTCATACTGAGGTGTAGGTTTCATAATTTGCAAGCTGTACAAGATTCATTACTATGATTTTTGTATCATATCTGAATGAATCCAGCATTGCATTTGTCATATTTTGAAGTGAGATTGCACCAATCAAATCTTCTGAACTTTGTGGTACTCTTTTTTTCTCATTGCATCTTTCTGCAGTATTTCTCTCTTACGATGATTCAGAAATGATAATGTAAGATTCTAGGAGTTGCAGCAAAATTTCATTTTGACTTATGTTTAAAATATTCAGTTTGATCATGGTTTTTCTGGGCATGGCAAAGGGGGCTCCAAATAGCAACGAGCTCTTTTTTGATACAAGCGCAATGTTAATAAGCTTCATTTTGTTGGGGAAGTTTTTGGAGCTTATTGGCCGTCGAGGAGCTGGCAATGCCGTTTCAAAGCTAATGAATTTAAGGTTAACATAACAATCAATTTTTCAAAATTTGCACCATTTTTTACCAAAAGCAGTTATAATATGTTAATTACTTTTCATCTTTGAAGATAAAATAATCTAGACTGAAGCTGATAATGTTAATATTCATATAGGGAGTGTATTCAGTAGTTGTTAGTCAGCTTGAACTAATTCGATCAAATTGATTTTTCTATATGGGTCTTAGGTTTGTCCTTACTATTGGTTTGGCCAAAGTCTGTGGAGAATAAAAAAATTTATTTCCTTTTGCAATAAGCTGGGTTATATATAGAAAAGTATGATAATGAATTTCCTGATATAAGGTTTTCGATTCTATTTTTCAGAGCAAGAAGATTGAAAAATGATAGATCTTTCATTTCGATTCAAATTGATAAGCGTGAAGCTTATTTTACAAAAAAGTATTTTTTTCTTGTATTTCAAGTACAATATCATCCTTAAAATCTTATTTAATCAAATAAATCATTTAAAAAACAGACAAAAAATAATTGATGATTTTATGAAACTAACAACATATATCTATGCAAATTTATTTGTAACATGCATGCTTAGTTTTATTGTGTTTTTTATGCTGATGCAGACTAGTATAGCGTTTACATTTTGCAGTTTCTGCATCTCTGTTGCTATATGAACTATTGTGTTCTTGTAATTTATTTCATATAAATATACTAATGTATATGTAGAGTTAAGTCTTAGCTTTCTGTGAAATGTCATGTTTTGGAAATACAGAAAAAATGTAGATATTCAAGATTATCTCTTTATTTGATGTTAGAGCTGAGTCTGCAATCCTGCTCTCTGATTGGCCAAATGCAGTCGTGGAGAAAGAAGTTCCAGCCAATAAGCTTGTAGCAGGAGATGTAGTAAAATTAATTCGCGGGTCAAAAGTACCTGCAGATGGGATTATTGTTAATGGCACAGTGGCACTTAATGAGAGTATGCTCACTGGAGAAGTAAGTTCAAAATAAATATTTACCACTAAAGTAATAAGTGCTTTTGTTAAGTCTTTCAGTTTTGTGAGTTTTATTACTGGTCTTTACAACCGACGAAATGATTGTTTGATATATATGATATAATGTCGTAGTTGAGTATCGTTTAAAAATACCATATAATACATTTTTGTTTATTTTATCCAGTGTGTTTAGTACTAATAGTAAATTTGGCTCAATACTGAGTAATTCACATAAATGCATTTAAATTTTTTTGCATTAATTAAAGATGTGCATCGTTTTGCTGTATCAGTGCCATTTCAGAGAGAAATAGTATTTTACTACTTGTATAAATTTGTTAGTTATAATTTTATTCACTTTTTAAGGCGCTTTTTTTTATAAAAGCATTGTTAAAATACTTACACTAGTATGTATTTGAAACAAACCTTTTTTAACTGTTACTTCAAGTCAATGCCAGTCACTCGTGAATCTGGAGGTGCCGTTATTGGGGGTACTGTATGCGAGGAAGGTTTCGCCTATATTCGAGTCACTCGTACAGGAGGCGAGTCCGCATTAAGTCAAATAATTGCAATGGTTCAAAAAGCTCAAGGGAGTAAACCTCCTATTCAGGTACTTCCTTTTTTAGTTAGATGTGATTTCTGTCCATAATATACTCTGAAACTGACGGCCAAAAACTTTACATTTCATGAGTACTTTCTTCTGGCATTTTTTCCTCATAAATTTGGTGCATTTGTTGCTGTAAGTTAAGTAACTAGGTTAAAATTCAAATAATTTGAACTTTTGAGTGGCTGGCTTCAATATATTAGCAATTAATCTTGCTGGTAGGGAGATGTGTACATTTTTTTACTTCTATCTAGAGTGAGGCAGATAATTAGATTAGCTAAGTAAATTAATCTGTGTGCATCATGTACCTTTCTATATCTGTAAAGTCTGGAGTAGAATACTTACAATTTTGAAACCAATTTATTAAATCTGATTAAGTATATAATCATTTTTATCAAGAGTTGTGCTTCCTGTGACTTTTGGTGAAAATTATTTTTTTGTTCAGAGGTCAAATTTCAGAATAATCTAATGGTTAAAAATGTTTAAAATAATTTACTGACTTGTTCTACTTTCTAATCATATTTAAACATCTTTATTTGGTCGTTATCTTTAAAAACCATCACAAAACATTTGTTTAAGATTTGCAAGAATTAATAATAAATCTATAATAAGATTTTGTCTGAAGTTTTTATATTTAGCAGTGCTTTCTTAAAATATATTTGTTTTTTCATTGCATTGTAATTATACCATTACATAAAATTCTACCATCACCTAATGATATTTTGAAAATAGAATCATTAGGGAAAAATATGAAATTTTGTTGCTACTTGAAGGGATTTATAGCTTTCAAGTATATTTATTTCTTATCAATTGTTTCCTGTTTTGAATAGGATTTAGGAGATAGAGTGAGTGCAGTCTTTGTCCCTACAGTTATCTGCATAAGTATAATAACTTTTGTTTTATGGATTGCTTTCACAAGCACAGGAGTCGTTCCATCCTCGTGGTATAGGTAATATTCTATTTATATTCAAAAATGAGATTTTTTTAAAAATTTACATTTGAGGACAATTTACGCTTACGAGGCATAGGCCATTACAAGGATTTTATGTAAAGTAGCTTTTATTTCATTCCTTGAAATTTTAAGTAATATGCATAAACATTCATATATAAGGAGTTTTATTCTTGTCTTTCTGGCTACGAGGTGGATAGCTCTGAAGAAATTTATGAATATGCATATAACATAAGATATAATATATTGAGACAACTTTTTTCAGTAAATCTTTTCCACTTAATATTTACAAAAATAATAACCTCTGTCATCTTGAGAGCTGTTTCGGATTGCTAAATATTTTTTACATTCAATTGAAAATGACTGTGGCACTCTAAGTTATTCGAGATTCATCGTTGCAAGCTGCATTTTAATTGGAATTTTTAGTGTGCATTTTGTATTTGAGACTGTAACTAGCGAATGTAACTCTGAGTTGCTTAAAAAATTATTAAGGCTAGGTATATATAAAAATGTGATTTTGAAACTGGTTAAATTTCTTTGACCTTGCGTTTGAGACATATTTCTGAGGTTAATGTAGAAAATAATTTGGCAGAAAAATGATAGAGTAATTGTACATACATGTTTGCCATTGTAGCTCTACATTAGTTGGGACTTTGCCATGTTTATTCAATTTTTTTCATCATATCACTATAAGCACATGCTATACAGAATCAAATTTTACATAGAATTTTTTGTGGTTCATTTTGTTTCTCAAATTCTTATGTTCTCATTGTAGGAGCCTTCCTGCCGAGCCGAACGGCACTCTTTTCAGCTTTATGTTTGCCTTGGCAGTGCTGGTTATAGCTTGCCCATGTGCTGTGGGCCTGGCTACCCCTATGGCAGTGGTTGTCGGCATGGGAGTAGGAGCAGCAAATGGGGTGCTCATGAAGGGCAGTGCCGCAGTTCAAAAGGTATGAGTCAACCAACCAACCAAATAATGATGAAAGTAAGATGAAATGCACATTTTATTTACATTATTCCTTTAAATTCTGTCATTGATGAATGCTCATGCTAAATTTGAGTATATTTACTATACAGAATAGTATTTGAGGTCTTTTTCTTTGAGTATGACCTTTCATTTGCAATGTATTTCTGGTGCAATAGAAACATTTTTAGGATAAGTTTAAAATATGCATAGTTTCATTTCAAACGTTCTGTTATGATAAGTTTATGTGGAGTTTGAGTAATTTTACTGTCAATTCCACAGATTGTGAAGCTAAAGTCATATGATTTGTACTAATCCAGCACAAACCCGCCAAATCAATTTATCAATATAAATAATATTGATAGATGAAATACTTTTTAAATACACTTTTTGCATATGAGGTTGTCTTTTGTACACAAATGAAGATTTACCCCTAAACACCGAGTAGAATATACCTTATGAATTATGTGAAACATTTTTAGTTTACATTTATATGCATCTTCTATGTAAAAATTTCCAAAGAGAAAATGATATATTTCTTGGGATCCTCTACTTCTGTAGCAGCTATTTTTTCTGCATTACATAAAATTACAATTTTTTCTGCTTTTATCAAAGTATATTAAGCAGCAAAATTAGAAATTGGTTTTATTTTTAAGTTTATTTTAGTTTTTTTATCTACTTTTATCGGAACTTCTTATACTTTATTTTGTTGTTTTATATATTTTCTCAATGTTCATGTGCTGAGCTTTATTGCCTTTTCAAGTATAACGAAAATAAGGATTAAGTTGAATTACAGGAATACCTGCACTGTCTACAGTATTTAGTGCTAGTGGGAAGTTAGTGCATTGAAATTTTACAAAAATTCAGAGGCACTTTAACCACTTTGAGGGGGGAGGGGGCAGGCATTGCTATGATCCATGCCAATGCAATTGACGTTGTCGGGTAGCTACTTGTGCTAATAATTGTGACAAATGGACTTCATCAAACGTGAATAAATGTTCTTTTTTTGTGATAACCGTGATGTTTTTATATTTATAGGCTGCAGGACTCACTACAATAATATTCGACAAAACTGGTACGCTCACGGAAGGAAGGTATGTATTGAGTTTGTAGATGACTTGATTAGTGTAAAATCAATCCTAGATGATTCATGATTAATTTAAACCGACTAATCTTGACGGTACAAATAATTGTCAGCATTTTTTCTAAATTTTAAATACTTTTAGTTAATGCTATAGTGCAAGTACGAAAATTCTGAGTATCATTATCTACAGAATATTTTCATACAGCTTCAACTTAAACTTGGAAATAGAAACATTTCATATCGGCTCTGGGTCCAATTATATGCATATGGGACTTTAATCTGATTTAGATACAACTCTGCAAGATATGTTTCGGCTACAAATGGCATGATACAAATACAATTTTTCATTTTAATTTTTTGCAGACCTCAGGTTTCAAATTTTCTTTTAGTCACGCCAAAGAATGCTGAACAAAAGCTGGATCACCGCACCATTCTACGTTTTGTCGCAAGGTAATGCATCATTTTTGTTGAAACGCTTTAATATAAATTTGATTTTCAAGTTAAGAATCAGCCTTTGAAAATTTTCTTATGCTGTTGATTAAGATGGTGAATGTGAAGAATAGTCCACTGACAAAAGTTTATTCATTAGAATAAATAGGTTATTAGTGAAATAAAATATTAAAGTGCAAATACAGCTTTGGTAACTTATCAGTTCATAATGCTTTCGTTTGTTGAAAAGTTAAATTTCAGAATAATTTTTAATGTGAAAAAATGTTTGAAATAATTTAGGAGCCACCTCTTCGCTTCCGCCATTGAGACAATGTCATAAAATAATTTCTCTTGAGTGTCTATGCTGCTTCTTATTCGCTTTCTCACTGTCATTGATTTTGGATTTCATAAATATTACTATTTTGAAATAAGGTGATTAAGATTACTTCCATTGTGCATATCTTCTAGTTCAGCAGGGCTAATTTTTCAAATTGTGGATACTGTTTGAGAATTTGATGGAATGAAATTTCATCCAAAATAGTTGAAGTGGTTCAAACTTTTCATTACTTTGGACTTCTTGTTTTTTCTGTTTTATCTTTAGTGCGGAACGAGCCTCCGAGCACCCCCTTGCAAAGGCCATCATATCATATGCAGACTCAATCGGTCTATCTTCTTCCTATATCCCTATCATAGAGGGGTCATTTGAACCTGTTAGCGGCAGGGGCTTGACCTGCAGCTTAGAGTCAGAGGCCAAATCGATTCAAGTCACCGTAGGTAGTCCGTCTTATGTGGAGTCTAGTATAGTTGCCTTGAACGATGCGGAAGGATTCTCAGATTCGGTTTCGGATATAGTTGCTGGACTGGAGGGTAGTGGTAAGACGGCAGTGTGTGCAGCTTTAAATGGTGAAGTTATCGCTGTGTTTGGAATTAGCGATGCAATTCGTTCAGAAGCTCCAAAGGTACGTGTGCATTGCTCCTTGAACTTATTAATAAAAAGTATGTATTTATGTATGTATGATCAATGTTCATTTTAATATTAATTTTATAAATTGCAAAATTACCATTTAACTTTTATTAGTACTTTTCACCCTGCTTAGGTACCCTCATGATGTCACTATTTAAACTGATGAATTGGTTTTTCAAATATATCTATGCAATGTAAAATTAATGTCAAAAAATGCCTCCTAACCAATGACTGCTAGGTGCAGGATCATTCTATCAATATCTGGTTTAGGGTTCTTGTATATCAGAATAATACATTTAAACTTTTCCTGCTGAATCTAATGAATGTGATAGAACTTATTGCTTTGTATCATAAAATCAAACTAAGAGTTCAACATAGCTATGAGTAGTAGAACTATGGATTTGGACCATTATAGCAAGAGGATAAAAAATTTTTCTCATGTGTAATATCTGCTTCAACATGATTCATATTATTCTAGAATATTTCTAGAGCACTCTTTATTTCATCAAGCGTGTAATTATTTTCCAACATACTATGCAATTTAGTAGGTACTTTCAATGACAATATTTGCCAGCATCGGGATTTGAACCAAATCAATTTAAGATCGAAACTCTTTCACCCTCTCCGACTATCTGCCACTAATTTAGGCATTAGCATTTGTCTTTTCCATCTATTTTTCTTGTTCCATTGTTATATTAATTTATTTGTTAGTATTAAAATTGGTTCATGTGCAATGCATCAAGGTTATATCAGCTTTGCACAAGGAGGGAATTTCTGTATGGATGGTGACAGGAGATAATCGGTTAACTGCACAAAGCGTAGCTGCCATTCTTGGAATTAAGCCCGAATTTGTAATGGCTGAGGTAAATTTCATGTACCGTACACTTTGGATCTAGTAAATTTGCTGGTGACGATGTATCGCTTTTAACATAAACGAAAAAAGTCATATTGTATCCAACTTCAGTTTCAGATTTTTTGAAGTGCGTAAATTTGGTGGCCGCAACATATTCATTTTATCCGACGCTCACTATACATATAAATTACACATAATTCATAATTCTAATGAAAATTTGAAAACAGGGCACAGCGTATAAATATAACCAATATATACGTAAGTAAACAACTAGCAAATTTGTGCAAGCCTCTTATAATATGTCATTTCGAATATTCCATAGTTTTTTCATTGAAACTATAAAATATTCTAGTAGTGTGCTTTAAGGGTCATTTTGATTCTTCCACTATTATCAGCTAGTATACTGGATTTTTATACTATTTAACTAATCTGCTTCAATATAAATTAGTCTATGGAAAATCTAGCAATAGCTAGTTTACTGAAATGTGCACTATGCTAGTCTGCATCAATATAAATCATTCTTATTGTAAAACTAACAAAGGTAGATTTTAAATATTTTTTCACTTCTTGAGTTATATCAATAATATCCAGCGTCATAAAATTTCTTGGGTAGAAACTTGAATATTTAAACTACGTACTATAGGTTTTGCCAGGAAGTAAAGCTGATAAAGTGAAGGAGCTGCAAGATATGGGAGGATATGTAGGCATGGTTGGTGATGGAATTAATGATGCCCCAGCACTAACCCAGGCTGATGTCGGCATAGCCATTGGAGGAGGAACGGTATTTTTTTTCATTTATATGTTATTTTTATCAAATTTAATTGTATTTAGTATGATGGCTGGTGGCCCGGTTAAGTAATAGAAACACCTTTTGTAATTGATCTAATGGAAAAATTCGCTCCACCTGGATAAGCTCATTGATTAATTTTTCGTAAGGACTACTTGTAAAATTATTTGTTTAATTATTAAATTGTACAATGTCCACAGTGTTTTGTGTTGTTAACACTAATTTAGGTCATTGGAAATCTTGTAAAAAAATGAGAGGTGTAATCACTTTGCGAGAGGGAAAGTCCCTGATGAGGTCTACACCACTGCAACTGAAATGGATGCAACGATTCTCACTAATATTAAATTTTAGTACAAGGAATGTTAGCTAGTAACTACTGCTATTGATGCTTAATGCTGTGGACAGTATAGTTCTGTAGAAATCCATATATAATCTATGTTTATACATGAAACGATATAGAAATATTTTACAATATTTTCAAATTGTAAATTATCTAAGTTTTTGGGACTTTTTCTTTATGTTGGTAAATATTTTCATTCTCTTTTATTCTTTATTTGTAGGATGTGGCAATGGAAAGTGCCGATATGGTTTTGATGCGTGGAAAGCTTCAAGATGTTCTTACCGCTATCGATTTGAGTAAAACGATTTTCAATCGAATTATACTCAACTTTATATGGGCTTTTGGTTACAACAGGTATTTTCAAGCAATTTTGTAATTGCATATGTATATAAAGGACTCCTGCCATTCTTTATAGCACATGGAAATATCACTAAAATATTATCCAATAAAATTATTTTTGCTTTGATGAGACCTTCCCTAACTGGCCATTAAAAAAGGCAAACATCATTTGTATCAGAAATTTATTTGCAATCATAATTGGATTTATCCTCTACATTAAAATGGATAAGTATATTGCCATTTTTTGGTCAACAATCAGACCGTCTTAAATTTTTTACAGAAAAATGGCATGTCAAATGTATACCAGTGCCACATCTTCTCAATAACTACAGCATATGAAAATACTATGTATCGTGCATTTGAAATCATTTCTTGTAAGAATCGACAAATTTAAGTAAAAAATAAGAACCAAATTTGGAGTTTTTATAGATTTGCTGTGTGCAAATTCTGGCAGTTATTTCATGAAACTGAAAATAGAAAAAAGAATTACTCATCATTATCCTTTGAGCTCATGCTTCTGGATCGCTGTTCTCATTACTCCATCATAAATCACGACATAATCATGAAAAATGAGGAAGGTAGACAATGCAGTTTTCTTTTCCCTTCGAATGATGCTGATAATCAGCCACTGAACAAACTTTTACAATCTACATCGTAGTAATGCTTTCCGTTCAATACATTTTTCTCACACTCCGTAATGACATTTTTGTGATTCTCAAATTACCTGCAACTTCAGTTTGTAAATTCATCTATATAATGTTATATTTGGATTTATAATTTATTTACATTAGATGCTGTTGGAAACAGTCTGAACTGACCAAAACTATTTCAATTTTATCATTCATACTTTATATAACCTTTAGTTTGATATATGGAGATGTTGGCGGTACATAGATGTTATCATTAAAACCCTTCTAAGTAATTTGTCAACAACAATTCACTGTCAACCGATACAACTGATAATGATCAATATAAAGAAGGGTATCATGATCATCTTGTTATTGCATCAGAAACTTGGTGAAATTGAAATTCAATCCATGTTAGCGGATAATGCAGGGTGCAGGATAAGACTTAACCATATGCATAGCCTTCGTTTTTTTTAAATTGAAGAGAAAATGTTACCTAAACTTGAAGCATTTTCTCTTAAATATTGCACAATCAAATTTATTTCTATCCAAAACGAATAAACATGAATAACAGTGGCATCAAAAACCTCAATATAGAAATTTTCAGTTGAAACAGGACTAATATACAACTTGTGTACATATGAGCACCTGTGAAGTGTCTTCATATATAAAGTTACTTGACTCGCATTCAAGTCACTGCCAATAAATTATAATATTGATCAAATAAAAGTATTCTTGTCCTCTACCCAACTAAAGGGCCAACATTCATCTTTCCCGATCAGCAAATTTTCGTATGTACTCCATTACTGATGGCGCATATTTTTTCATCAATTGCTATAATTTTAACCAGTCCAAATTTTTGCTGCAGCTACAGTTGCTAAATCGATAAACATCGTATTTTGGATTCAAAATTTTAACAAAGTGGAAAAAGCTAATATGATAAAAAAAATACCCTGTGTAATGATAATGCTTATGAGTTATATTTTATATTGTTTAGATATTAAAGTTGGTCAAGTAGCTCATTTTCAAGCTAAATTATTGTAATTTTTGCCTTAAATATAAGAAATTTTTTTATTCTATTCTATTCGGTGCTGAATTCTATCATGGCATTATGCTCTACTGTCATTAAAGATTCATTGGTATACATTTGACTGATCTTGAAATTGTTGCTTTTCAGTTTAGGAATTCCTATAGCTGCAGGGGTGCTATTTCCAGTGATAAGAAAAACTTTACCCCCTGCCCTGGCTGGCCTAGCCATGGCCTTGTCATCAGTGTCTGTAGTAATATCGTCCTTGCTGCTTAGATTATATAGAACCCCTCGCAGTGTGCGACATATTGATAGGCAAAGTAACTCTACGGAGTCATCGCAGGAAGCGGACTTGGCACATAGGTAAAACACTGTATTTTAGTATTGTTTTATAGTGATTGGATCGTCATTGTGTTGTAGTAATCAGATTGAAATCTAACAGGGTCATTTTTTACATTGATTTTTAAATGTCATTTTATGTCATATATGTATTCCTTACCGTATCAAGAAGCCTATATTCATATTGATTGTACAATTTATTTCATTACTTCTTTTATTGACGAATATCTGAATATGCACAGTAAACTTTGTAGAGAACGAATTTGCATTTAAATTAACATTTATATAAGGAATGCATGAAAAAATCATATTTTTCCAAATTTAGCTTCAAATTTTCAGACATCATGCTTTTCTATTACAAAAATTAATTTAGTGGCTCTGACAGATTCATTATATTCGAAGTTAATGGTATACGTATAAATTGTTGACATTGAGTCTAGTCGATCCAAATAGTTTGATATTGAACTATTTTTTGCAGTACATTGGCGAAATTTGCGACGATAGACCCATCATGCAGATGCCTGTGCTGCAAATCGTGTAACATTCGAGACCAACTAGCCATAATTGGAATTGAAACATTTGATGCTCGTTCTCGACTTAAGGAAAATCTGGATAGAAATATCGAAAAAGAGTTTACAAGCGTTAAAATCGGTGGCGCCTGTCCAAGCTGTAAGACGTGTGATGCTGGAGATTCTGATACTAGTTTAATGTCCGCTGATGATGCATGCAAGTGCAGATGCAGTTGGTGTAAGTGCACGGATAAATATTTGGACATGTAGTTTCTCCTCCCCCCCCCCGCTCCACTGATGTATTAACAGATATATTCGAAAAAATTTTATCCATTTTTTCAACTTTACTATAGTAAGCTTCGGATTTAACCAAAAAGTCATGCAGAATTTCGAATATGTAATGAATCGATTCAATGGTCCTAATAAATTTGTTTTATCCAAAATTTACTTTATTGACAATGCATAACATTTTCTTTCACTGAAATTCGCTCTTTGCGAGTAATCTGCTACCGTTATTTAAGGAGTTTTGTGAATCAAATCTACCAAACTTGTTGTTTTAGGTGTTTACTAGCATATTCGAATGCAACATGTAGGGGTAAAATTCGAACAGTCCGTAAATGAAAATAGCTTACATACTTTTCGAATTCATTTGGTTTTTAACGCCCTGGGCATTTAATTCGAGAGGCTAATTATTTGTTTATAACTTCGAGTTTAACGTTAACATTTTTTTCAATTTTCCCATTTATATTTTAAAAACATTTTACTGATACTGCACCATACCTATCATATTAAACTCATTGCCTTCTTTTCGGAGAAACTTGGTAGTAATACAGTTGACGAATGCCAAAGATGCTCTACCAAAATTATGAAGTAATTTTACTTTTACATAAATATTATATATGTGTAAATTTTTTTAGTGGCCATAATACAAAATTCAGTTTCCATCTCAGAAATGTCTATTTTTTTAAAGATGAACAGAGTAAAAAGAATAAAATAGTCGAAAAAATTGTACATTTCCAATCTTGGTTGAAAATCTCTCAAAAGACTATACAAACAAATATATATGCATTAAATTTTTCACGGCATTGC
Organism: Vaucheria bursata; assembly: GCA_032358265.1. NCBI lineage: Eukaryota > Xanthophyceae > Vaucheriales > Vaucheriaceae > Vaucheria > Vaucheria bursata. The sequence goes on from JAULBW010065900.1 coordinate 38,820, forward strand.
ATAGTTATTGAGGGACATTTACAGCTTTAAATTTGAACAATTTATGTAGTTTATCTTTGCAAAGAGTAAATGCAGTACTCGATCCCTCTCAGACCAGTTCAGATCATGCAATTCAACATGAGGATCCGAATCGATTGCATGGGTTTCAGTGCAAACTGTGCGCAAAACGGGTAAAACCAAATTTCCAGTGTTAACAGTTCGGCTCTTTGTGTCAGTCGTCATAAAAAGAAAAAAAAGTAATATATATTTTAAATTCACAACCTTACAATTAAGTCAACAATTTGATGCAGAAGTCTACATCAATTCCACTATGTACAGCCAACTTATAATTTTAGATATTGATAACATTTCGAAAATGTAAAAATTCAGTTTGGCATCAGATATAAAATGTTTCTTTGGTTTCACTGTATTTTTTGGTTAAAAGTTCATTCAAATTTGTTCAATTCCGATTGGTTAATACATTCATCCTTATGTTTGAATGAGTTAAATTTTTGCAATCTAGGAGTTAACATAGTCATGTCCCCAAGTGATCATCATTTATAGATGCCAATCTACATTTACACTTGCGAAAGAGTTTGGCTCATTAAAGCATGCATATGCAATTGTATTTAGAATTTAGAGTACAGTAATTTACACAATTTGATCCGTTTGAGGATATTAGTACATTTTTTAACGGCTTGCGCTCCTCTTCCTTGTATTTTTTAACTTCTTGAAGAGCCTCTAGCAAAAATCTGTAATTCGAATATAGAGGCTACGATAAAAAGTCGTATTTTTGAAAAAAATATTTATGGACAAAATTAGTTTCTGAATCGTGTTTCATATAAAATACGTGTTTTTTCTATAGCAGAACTTTTTTGTGAATTAACAAATAGATACAAACATATTCAAAAAAGAAAGTTAGCTTCCATCTATATTTTCAGTATAACAAACTCACAGGATATGCCAAATTATCAATTTATTCGGTTTGTGTGGCGATATAAATCTTATTTTGTCAATATGGCACATTTAAATTTTATAACATAATTAAATATGCTAATCAAAATGCACAATATACAATATAATTGTTCCAAGACAATTAATTTAACTTTTTTCCGCCTATTAAAAAAAACATAATGTGAACCTTTGAGAGATATGTAAAATAACAAAAACAAACAATCTTATCATTTTGAAAGTTGAAAAATTTTGTCCTCCATAGCATATATATATATATAGATCCTAAACAAACCTTTCAACTTCACTTCGTTGATCCAGTATGTACTGCGCGAATGAACATACATGTTTCAATTCTTTGTTTTTAAGATTTATCAATTTGTGAAGATTAGAACTGTCCTCCATTTGTTCCTGGGCTTCTCTTTTCATAGCAAACCTGTGCCCAATCCGTTCCTGCAGTACCCCTATTTCTACCTTTTTTTTATCTTGTTGAAGAGATGTGATTTCGCTACGTAAGTCCTGAATCTGCAGTGTTAGATACTGACAATAATAAAAATATACTATACAAATTTACTATAAAAAAGAATAAGAAAATAATGTCGAATGAGTAGAATAGCCCAATAAATGAAAAATATTCTAAAATGTAATCTTTAAAGGAAATCAACTCATCATGAGCTAAAAAGTCATCAAGGTAACTACCTGAAACTTAGTATAAAATAAATTTGTTCTGAACAAATTACAAGTTAAACTTCAGTTTTCAACATTCTGATAAAAATGGATTGCTCGGCAAAAAAAATTGTGAAGAATTTATTACAAAATATTATTTTCTCCAGTTATTTTGATGAAAATTTAAAAAAACTTAAGATTACTTTACCTCATTTACTTTATAGCAACTTTGTTGCGCTCTCTCTAAGTCCTGCATTCTGAGCATTTCGGTCTCTCGTTTTAACCTTGATACATGTGCAGTCAAACTTTGACAATTTTTTTGAAGTTCATTGGAAATATTGCGATGAAATTCGAGTTCTTTGGAAAGATGCAGATTCTGAACTAACATTCTCTTGCATTTTTCATTTAAATTTCTTAGTGCCTCTTTTTGAGCCTGTTTCACCACATTTTCCCAGCGATTTGTAATTTCCTTAACAATAAAATTAAAAAAAACATTTAAATATTTGAGCAACTGCTTTGTCACCACACCGTGAAAAAATAAAAAGCATTCAATACTATATTCAGACATATGTACGCATGAAAAGTATGTTTTGATTCATATTCATTTCAATTTAAATACAGCTCTTTAAATTTATTAATAATGTAGAGTAATCCCTTGAGTAGTGTACTTTCAAATCAATGCGATTTCTAAAATTGACAAGAATTTCCTGACAAGGCTGGTAAAAATTCAATAAAGACAGGTTTTTGCTGAGAGCAGATTGTTATTTTGAAATAATACGTGCAAAATCAGTTTTCAAACGGATTAATACAGTAGATTTAGGTGACGAAAAATTGATGTGATTATATGTAGTTCAAAAAAGCATATCAGGATATCGATCAAGTATTGTCACCTTCTGTATATTACTCTTATCCAATAGATAAGATCTCTCTGCATCGACCAATTTATCCTTATGTTGTTGCTCTTGAGCTTCTAATTTAGAACTAAGTTCGTGCAATTGCCGATTGTATGCATTGCGATTTTCTACATATTTCTCTAAATCAGCCAGATCTTCTTTCAACTGTATTAATTTAAACTCAAAATACAACATCTTAAAATATATATTAATATACATATATTTATGTGCTTTCTGGAGAGATTTCTGTTGTAGAAGTTGCCTGAAATATGTCGCTAACTTAGGAAATTGTCGATTTTTCAGTTTTTAAATGACTAAAAAAAAGCAGCAGTGGACGTATATTTTAAATTAAATATTATATTAAATAGTTTTCATGGCTTGCAATACATAATTTTGGTGAATGCAAGCATAGGCATAAAATAGACTGGAACAGAAATAAAATGAAAAAAAAACTTGACAAGCTTGTAGAATTTTATGATACTAAATCAAGGTAATTAATTTTTTACATTATTATTATAACTCAGCTGTGCACTAAAAGCTGACTATCTGTAAATATCAACCTACCGATATAATTTCATCATTCAGCCGCTTTTCTTCTTTTGTTTTCGTTTCTTGTACGATTGTTCTCTCCATTTCAATTGTGATGCGCATGTTAGTTATTGTGGAATTAAAATTCTCTTCTTTGGTACTCAACTCCTTCTTCAATGAACGAATTTTATCGTCTTTTAATGCGACCTAGATTACAAATTATTATTTCGTGCGGAGGCTTAGGCAACTAAACATTCGTATCTTACAAAACGCAATAAGTTTAGTGCCAAGGTATTAATCCAAGATGACCGATATCTGGTTCAATTTAAAAGCAATAAGATAAGTTTTACATCTCTCCGAGAATACCTCACGTCGACAATAGTCGACTATCTCGTTAGTTTCAGATTTCAGCTTTGTCATTTGAGATTTTAGTGTTTGGTTTTCGTTAAATAAAAATTCGATGCGGAGGCGTTGTTGCTCAATTTCATCCTGATGAAGCTGATGTGCTAGAGCAGTGATTCTCGTATATTCTGGGGCAGCTAACGTGGAATTCTTTGGGATCATAAGAGCAAGAAAAATAATTTTTGAGTCTTAGTCTACAAGAAATCATTTAATTTAGAGAACATATTTGGATTATTTTTGAATTTATGTAACGTACGAGCTTAATCTTCCTAGAATCTATTTAAGGCTAAATTGAACCAGAACCTAAAAACATTAACTCAAGATTCTAATTGCCTAGCAATGAACCAATTTGGGTTCGTACATTGAGCTGCCTCATTCCCATAGAAAGTGCAGGGAATAATTTTGTTTCACAACTGTAACTTTCATGTGGACAAAACTATTCTAATGAATAATATAATTTTTCCTAGTTCTTTTTACATATTTCACGGCTGCCTATTCTGGCCTCCAAACAAAATCCCACCTCAGGCGCAGTTCGTGCATCGCTCATTCTTGGTTAACTTAAGCATCATGCTAAGGTTAACTTACCTCTTGCTAGAGGTGTTCACTTTCTTTAGTGGACTTACAGTTTCTTACTTCTCCAAGCTGAACATTATCCAGGATATCAATCCTACCTCATCTTACAGGTACAAAAGAGATGCCATAGTAAGTTCCTTTTCACAAATGATCTTCCAATGAGTTTCTCCTCCTTTTTGGCCGTTTTAAGACTTCTTCTCCTAAAATTTACTATACTACACAATCTATTTTGATCATATCCTCTTTCTGGTTCAGCTACTGCTCCCAGATATCATTTAACTGTCACAATATAAAAACACACTCCCTATCTCTCTATTTACACGGAAGATCCCTCCAACGGTTTCCACATGTTCAATGTCTGAACCATTTTTCATTTTTCTGCAAAGTATTTTCTTGGTATTTTTAAACTGATATCTCCATTAAATGCCTGACGGAATAACCCTACAATTCATTATCTGGCTGCTCTGTGCTCGATATTTAAACTACATTTAAAGTACGGTCTCTCATTTTATATACCTTGCTACTTTACAGAGTAATATTGATATCAAGAAATGCCCTTCCTGTGATTGTAGGGTCACTACTACATATATTCTATATCATTGTCTTACTTTTTACTTTGTTATTATAAATATTATTATCTTACTGGCTTTTGCGCATTGCTTCCTAACATTTTCTCACATTAACATCATGAGAACTTGGCATAGTCCATGTTACTGATTACCAAACTGGTAATAACGACAAACCTTTTAGTCTTCTGGCTTACCAAAGAATATGAACATATCAACATTGTTCATCACAAACCCCTGTTACTATAGAAGATCATTCAGATTCAAGTTTTTCCAAGATCTCATCTGAACCAAGTTTGGTCCTCACCCATGTGCCAAAGTTTTTATGTGTACAAGTACTACACTAAGACTTCCTCATTCTATCCTGACACAATTTTCTAATACTCTATTTTATAAATTTTAACACTTAGCTCATACCTGTTTCTATTCAATTTGCTTCATACTCTATCCCTTCCAAGGCAACCTTTTCATTCATTGGTCTTTTCTGACTTAATTAAGCCAAATACTTCCACATTGGATTTCCATCAAATAAGTGTTTTTTAAGATCCAATCTGACTTAAAATTTTAAGTCTCAATTGAGTTTTTGTACAAATCTTTCCTTCTGGCAAGTGACCTTACTTTATTCTGCATATAAAAATGAACTCTAATACCTATTTCTGCTTAAGATAAAAATCCACATTTTTGTTTCAGTTTACCAAAGTGCTACAATTTTTGGCATCTATAATGTCATTTTTGTCTAAGCATTTGAATGTGCAACATTTTGCATTCATTACTGACTGCTAATTGTTAACCTGGCGTACTATGTACAATGTGCATGAAGTGCTGAAAGTACCAGACTCTTTAGGTAATCATGATATAAGCATACAAGATGATTTTACTTTTTTCCTTAACATATGTCACTTTTTGCAACTCTATTATCACTTGCTTTGTTGCATTTTTTCTACAGTATTTCACAAATAAAAACTGATCTCCAGCCTATGTATCTCCATTCATGTCTGTAGAGAATTGAGACTTAAGACTTGAATGTTCAGCTTGTATGAAGAAATAATAAAATGTATAATAAATACAGAACAGGTAAAAATCAATATGCCACTACTAAGAGTTGTTCAAAATGTTGTGAAGTCATAACTCATATTTCAGCAGCAAAACACCATAGCGTATTATAGTTTTCCAACTATTTACTCACTTTCTACAACTATCTGCTATTTTAAATTTGATAACTTTTTATACCTGTACATGGCTTAATAAAATATTGGTTTTATTGCTGAATTTAAAATTTTTCATGCATTTATAATATCCTTGTTGATTCAGGGTAATTTACAGATTCAACTAATATTCTCATTGGCAAAACAATGACAAAATGTACAAAAGTCACTTTTTCTTTAAAAATTCAAATTATGTAACACATTAATACCATAAAGTGTATTATCACAATGATTTAAAAATTGATTATAGCTTTCAAATTAGTTGCCTAAATTAATCCACAGTTTTCAAGTCTGAGCCTGTCAGGATCTGATCTGTTTTGCCGTAATCTGTTATCAAACTGTGACTCTATGGACTTAATTCGTCTTATATGTATATTCTTGTAAAGTACGTTCTCCTAAAGAGTGTTCTCATTAGTGTGTTCTCATTAGTATGTTCTCATAAGTGTGTTCTCATATGCATGTACTCTTAAGTAGTATTGTGTTGACAAGATTCATTCTTGGCAGCACATGAATAGGGATTAGTACATTATTGGCTGTGCATGTCTTCTTTGGGTTTCTGGTGATGTTTACTATCGGTTATATGCATAGTCTTTAATATATTGATTCCTAACAGAGCCAGACTAAGTGAATATAAATTTGACCTTCTAGCTATGTATTACTACTGTTCAAATACGTATCTGAGAAAAAGACGGAATTGCAATGTTGCCAAAAGAATGAAATTAATAAGATTGTTTTGTTAAGAAAAAAGGTGAAGGACAAATAAAAGCAAGTATAAGTAGTAAATCACTGTATTGATTCAGAATTTGTATGAACAAAAAGAGATAAAACACTAATGCATTAGAAAATTCAATGCTACTGCAGAGATTGTTCCACTGAAAATTGGAAAATGTGAAGACCAAGAAGATTAAGATTAAGATTTAAATATATTATAATGAAGATTAAGACTAAGTATGTTTAAGATGAAAATGTCAAGATTTCTACTCGTTACTGCAACTATTCTCATAATAGGTTATTACCCATAACCTGCTACCCATTTCTATTTTTTCTAATTCTAATCTACCATTCTCGTTCATAACTCTACATTTCTCACTTAACAGTTTATCTTTATGATTTCATGTTTATTAAACTAATTGGAATGTAATTTTACATGAAATATTCTACATTTACTATAAAATTTCATTTTGGCACTTCTAGAATATTCAATGAAGTTATGCAATACATCCATGCAGTTGCATAACTCCAGGTCTGCATTTTGTGTGTTTTCCCTAACTTACCTTCTGCAGTTTCTTCAATTAAAGATATGCAGTTCTTGTAACATTGCACTCTTATAGCACATGATAAAATAAAATCTTTGCTATAATTCATCTAATCTAATACATGTTCTTCATGCAATCTTCTATTTCTCATTTTTTTGCTTCATCTTGTGCCACAATCCTAATATCTTGATGTATTGTATTTCTTCACCTCTTTCCAGTATTTCCTAACAGAAAAGGTATTTTCAATATTTCTGAAATGCTCATTTAGTTTGGTGACTAAAGTTGCCATGGCGCTATGCAGTGTACTTTATGTGAATGCCATTTTTTATGCTTGGCAGCTTCTATACTACTATACTACTACACAATCAATAAAATTTTTCCAATCATAAAGATAACACATGTGTACATGTATGTAAGATGTAGACCATGAAGCTTAAACAGCATTTGAAGCATAACCATTATCCAAAGGACTATTTTTTTGTTGGATCGAGTTGGTAAGTAAATTATTTATTCCTCTTCTGCTTGGCTAAGTTAATTACATGGTAAGGTTAGCAAAATTTGCATGGCCTGTCACCTGGTCAGCTTATCAAATGAAAAAATTATCATGTTCAATTTGAGCATGCTGGAAACTGGTGTTTCTGTTTGCAAAGTGTCAGGACTTGACATGTTCCGCTGTGTCGTACAATTAGGTTTCACCATACTTGTTGTATACGATTCTTTCAGGGAGTTGTGGTTGTCCAAACTAATTTGACTTATTTACATGCAGAATAAGTTATAGGATGTTGACAAGATTCACTCTTGTCAACACAGGCAAAAGATTAATGATAATAGTGTATTTGTAATATTTGTGTTCCTTGTATTTTCTGGTCTTAGATTATACACACCTATTATTCATTGGTCGTGACATAAAGCTGTTCTAGTAAAGCAGTTTTGGCTTTAAACACCACCATTGAGGCATGAACAGTGAAGGTATATATACTTTCTGTCATGCGCAAAAGTATGGCAGACCAGAAGTTGAAGCTGCTCTTTGAAAAACACACTTTTTTTTAATCACCTGAGTTGTTTTTCTAAAACCTAGTGACTTTATCTGCAACGATATAAGATGATGAGGGTCCAAACTTGCAATTGTGTATGTCTGTTGCTGGCCAAATTTTTTACAATTACCATCCACCTAGTATGCTTGCAATACCGGCCAAGTGAAATCTTAGAAGACCAACTAAATCCAAGGTTGTTCACTGAGGCCCTAGTTCTAACATTCTCCACTCCAGTCAAGCCATTAATACGCAGCAACAGTGCAATCAGTGTATTGATTATTACTTTTTTGTTTTTCATTTCGTAAAACTTAACATAATCATTGTGTTGCTTTTGACAAACAGAATCGATTGCTATTTTTCAGTTATTCAATAAGTTATAACCTAGCTTGGTTAGACATTTTGCAGGACCCTATCCCAAATCTTATAGCACTATGGGAAAATTTTTATGATTGAAATATTTCACATTGTGATATCAATGTTATGTATATTTTTTAAATATGTTCATCTTTGCGAGATGAACATGTGTTGATTATTTGAGCACTTTCAAAATAAATAGAAAGTATGTGCCCAAACATATTATCACTGGGTCTACTTTATTTTAACAATGGTTCAATGAAATCAGAAATGTCATATATAGTTGTGTGAAAATAAATCTCTTTTTCAATCATATGAAAGCTAAAGCATATCAACTCATATGCAAATGAATACATGAATTATTTCAAGTTTATAAAATCAATCAAAAATGTTTTTCGAGCATTCACCAATCATTCTTTACTAATGTCACTATGAATCTTAAGACTGGTAACATATGATTTGGCACAAAATGCGCACTGATTTCTTGTGAACTAATAATTAGATAAATTAGCGCATACTTTTTTGCACAGAATTGATACATTTCCTTACCTGGTACAGCTATAAAATTTTTCACATGTTTGAATTTTCAATCCAAATTAGGTGCTGATTATAATTATCATGTGAAATTCCATAATATTTTTTTTTTGATAAATAGGTCAGTTTTTTACTCGTAAATTAAGACATATTCTTGATGCTAGGACTTCATTAGTGTGGATGAACAGTTGCACACTGATGTAAAGAAATACTGAAGTTTGCAGTTAAAATATATATTAGTACCTAAGATTTAAATTGTTGCTATACGGTGAAACACTAGTATTCTAAACAGCAAAAAATGTTGAATTCCAGAAAAATTTACAGCTAAATATGTTAGATTCACTAAAGTTTTGGTGCACTTAGATTCTTACGCATATCATGCGAATCAAAATCAATTTTTCCCGCAAGTATTCCTGCGTTTTATATATATAGAAAAATCCGTACAAGATTTTCGGTGAAACGCGATGTAAAATTTTTACTGAGCTAAAGACAAGGAGTTTTTGCAGCTCATTTTTGTTCAACAAGCTCAAATATAAATTGATACTTGCTAGTCTGTAGATGATTGTGGCTGCGGTGCAGAATAGGTTCGTTATCTGTTCGGAGCGTATCTTGCGCTTACCTGTCTCAAAAATTGCATCTTCTTGTCTACGGCAAACTTCAACCGATTAAAATCGGCTACAAAAAACTTATTGATGTGCAATTCTACCTTGCGGCGCCACCGCTTGAACGTCCATGCAATGGGATGGTCAAATTGACATGGAACAAGGCAAAGTGTCGTAAATGAACAATGACATAACTCCCTTGTTGCTACAGGTCGAAAACACTATAAGAAAAAATCCGTTATTACTTGTTTCTGCTAGCCGATTCTAAATTAGAAGAGGAAGCTTTGAGCGGAAGGAATCCAGTGCTCAGTGCGTTCTGTTCTTTGTGAAGTTTCGATGAGTTATGCAACAGAAAAGCTCGATCATAAGCTTGCTAGCTTGTTGGGAATGTTGAATAGAGGGAATGACTGGTCTGAAGTGCCAGAAGTTATAATGTTGACCTTTATTGAGGTACAGAATCAATCATTTTTCGCGGAGAATTCTTATATCAGCAAAAATTCGTGAAAATTATCCGCATTTGTTTAGAATTTTCTACCATATTCTTGCCTTCATATTTCAATATACATGAAAGTGCCGCTCTTTACATGAAGATTGATCTCTAAAATTTGTTTTATGGCAATTACGGTTACAGCTAGAGAATCACTCAGCGATGTTTGCTTTCATATCGTGTTCATGATTTTAATTTGAAGTTACATTATTTTCTTTTATTCATTGCAGCTTAATCTAGTTTTTTCAATATATTATCTGACAAGAATTTTGAATGGTGTATTGATGCAAGTGAGTGTTTGTTCATATCTTGTTGCTCCGTTAATTGGCTAATAAGGTAGAGCGAAATAGAAAGGCATTGGTGCATCTATACTGGGCTTAACCTAACCTATTCTGTGTCTATATCGACCAATACTTTTCAATTCTATTACATTTATCACCTAACATGCTATAAAATTTGCTATTTCCATTCGGTTTGACAATAAGATGACTTGCAATAAATAAAATTTATACTTATTTATTAATATTTTAAACTTATTTTATATAAAATTAAGTTTAATAAGCAAAAAGGGAGCTGATTTCGATTGAAATTATCCTATATTGAATGAATATAGAGTGAGCCAATGCTACTATTTCACAAGAAATATATGTATGCCACAAATGCATAATTCAAAATAAAAATGTTTAATAATTTTTTTGAAATAATGTTATAATATTGACTGCAAATAATCTTTCCTACTTTTAGGTTACTGATTTATTACGGGAGCAGAACAAGGCTCTTCGTGAGATGTCAGTTGAAATTAATCGTCTAAAAAGTCAATCTACTGATCGAAATAATTATAGGTATTTTTTTTTAGTATTCTGCCTCAAGTTATCCACATATTTTTTATTGCATTTAAAATTAAGTATTCATATTTCTTATTTATTTTTGTTCTGTCTTTTAAGTCCAGAAAGAGATATGAGATCTGGAGGACAAGGTGACCCTAGTATTTTAGATCAATTAAGTAACCTACAGAGATTGAGCAATAGCAGGCAGAGAAATTCACGATCTCGAGCTGCAATTGTTGAATCTAAGGTACTAATTTACATAGAGTAAAATTCATTTTTTCCATTGTTTATCTCAAAAATACGTAGATATACCTTTATGCATGGCGATAAAGTCAAATTCTAAATTTTCAAAAAGCATTGTATTGTGCAAAGTGCTTAAATGATACCCGAAAAAAATAGCAATTCATTACATTCTGAACTAAGACAAATGCTTAATCAGAATTGCGATATTATACATGACGAACTGAACTAATCATGTTGCCTGTATAATGGGATAATTTTTAAATTTCATCATGATTTCAAAAATATTTGTTGAAGTCAAAAATGAAGTTTCGGTGTTAGTTTGCTGATAATATCCAAATTAGTGTAAATTATGATGCAATTTTCATAATTTTGTTAGTTGATGGAGTTTGATGTTTTTAGACTAATGGCGCGATATTGTGTAATTTTCTTTCAGAATGCAGAGATGGGCCTCATTACGGATGACCTATATACAGGAATCGGTGCAGGTCTTTTGAAATTATTATACATGTTAATCTATTGCATCAACGTTTTTGTGCATCGAATTTTCTATTTTACGTTATGTTCAGATTGAATGATACAATTTGTGAATCAGTTCATTTATTCCGTTGGCATGTTTTTTTGAACAGTTTGTAGGGTATGCTTATTTCTTTCTTTATAGGCTTGATTGTAATCCCATAATTTTTCAGTTTCTTGCTCATTACTCAATATGAATAGTTTCTAAATTGAATACATGCATGTTGAAGTAGATTTGAACAATGAGGTGTTTATTTTCAAACTCAATTTTATTTTCAGGAAACGTTAATTTGAAATTGAAGTCAAAAGCTGGAATTGATGCTGATGATTATTTTCGCCCTCACAACTCATGTTATGAAAGAAGTTCCATCTTTGGAAAGGTATAAATATATATATATACATAGGCTTACAGTAAACTATGAATATGTCAAATTTGCTGGTACTGACAAGTTGACTTTTTATACTCGAAATTCGTCATATTTAAAAATTAACTTTTCTATTTATTTGTAATTAGTGCAAATCATATTAAAGTGAATTTGTTATAAGTTTACTGTACAGGCATTATTATTTCGTTTAATATGCTGTTCTCACGATGGTTCGATTTTTAGGACTGGAACCATAGCAATGTGCAAAGCAAACATTCAAAACTCCATGTTGACTGTAGAAATAAAAGAGAATTCCATAAAGTTTAAGTTTCTTTGTAGCAAGTTTCTGAATTTGTAAAAGTGACAGTTATTGACAAAAAAATACAATATTAAACTGATTTCCCATCTCATTATTTTGCTAGTGTTTATTCTTGTTTAGTTTATTTTACTTAATATATATTTTTTCTATATGCCCAATTGTTACTTGTATTACTAGATGCATGAAACTGCAGCTCGATTATTTTTTCCTAAATTGATATTTGCCTTAGGTGGGGTATACAGGGTCGAATTCTCCTGATGGCAGTCCTACACTGGAAGGGAGTATCTTGGGAGGGGGGAAAACAGGCAAAAAAACAAAATCAAAAGGTGTTCGATTTGCAGAAGAAGATGACGTACATGTTTACACTGTTAGTTTATCAGAATTCAGTATCGATACATCCGACTCAAGAGAGGTTTGTTGTAAAAATTTGAAAATATAATGCTTCTATTCACCTTCTAATTAAGAAATAAACAATATTCCTATGTATTTCCATGTATAACTCAATTTCAAATTCACTTATGTCTTGAGCTTACAAGAATTATGTGTAGTCGATAAAGCTGAATCAAGAATAGTTCGCTTATTAATATAAGCTATATAGTTCGCCTATTTGATTTGAATTTAAGAATCAAGCAATATTTTAAACATTTTTACCGCCCGATTTTCAAATTTTATTAATATGCTTTACCTGGAATGTACAAAAGTTTTATACAATATGTTGAAAAGCAAAAAAATAATTGAAGGTTCATAACATTAGTTTTAACTCTGTAATTTTGCATTGTATTTTATATTATCATAGGAGAATTCAGATGATGAATTAAAAAGCTACACCGGGTTAGATAGAAAGAAACGCGGGAAAGGGAGTAAAGGATCGGAAAAAGAACTTGTTTTTGTATTTGAAAATGGTGATGGTAATATATATATATATATATATAATATGTAGAATGCATCCACGCTAGTACTACTTTGTATGTAAGAGTACTTTTTAATTTGAGTTTGTTTAAGATGATGCTAGCAATTCATTAATGATTCCTACAAACTAGTGTATATTGATATTGACTAAGTACTATACAAATAGTGTATATTAGTCTATTGATGAACAGCCACAGATATTGTACTTAGAATATTATTCTGGAACGATCTTAAGTTGAACTTTAACATGTAATTCTTTCCTCAATGAAAGTTTCTCTTTCTCTCTTTTCGGCGTGCTTTCTCTCCTTGAGATTTGTCATATAAGAAGCAAAGTTGATTAGCACAATCAGTGTTCAATTCATTCTGGCCTCCTTAAGGCATCTCCCCCATTGTGCTGGGGTTGTCTGCATTTTCATTATACTGACAATTGCTGTATGGTATTTTTCATAACCGCTAAAAAAAATTACATGCTGCCATATTACCCTCACCCTATAAATTGTAGACCACTTTTTTCATCGAGTTTAACCGAAGTTAATGGTTTACTCTCGCTTTCTGGTTGTATATTTTTTCAAGAATTTATACAGCAATAGTAGCATTATATTTAAATATATATGTATAAATATTTATTTATATATGTCATTCACTCTCACAGGTACTGTACCTCATAGCGATCCGTATTATAATGCTAGTGAATCTGATTCAGGACCTGTGGAAGCACTTAATGGGTTGTCTACAAGTTTCTCCTCAGAACCAGTACGTATTTTCAACTTGATTTTTGATAGAATTAAAAATAAATGCTTTTATATGAATTGTAGACCAATAAAAATGCCTTCACAGAAAAAAAATATTATGAAATCTTCTGAAAAACAAGAGAACTATTATTTCTATTATACAATATTGTGGGAAAATAGTAAATTTCAAATAATGAATTTCTTCATCTTAATTTGTGTATTGAGGATATCTAAATGTATATTGGTTATTTTGTAACTAAAAGCTCAAATTTTGTGTACTCACATGAGCAGGCAATAAAACAAAAAAAATCGGTGAAATTTCGCGTCGAAGATGATGTTCACGTGATTTATGATTATCATGCTACTACTGAGAGCCCGAGATGTAGTCCTAGTCCAATTATTATGGAAGATTCAATTGAGGTATTGCTCTATATATGTATATCATTCTATTTTTATTGTTATATAGAATGTGTAATAGTTTCATTTACAGAATAATTTCTAAAATATCATGCTTTTTTACAAATATCTTTTGAATGTAAAATGATTCATAGAACATTTGAAAAAAATTTCTTTTGCTCATAAAACGATTGTTATTATGAATTTTTGTTGAAATGATATTTAGCCCTTTCAACTTTGAAGCCCTGAAAAGATAGTAGCAAATTATATTGTCATTTTTTCAATTATGTTGATGCTTTTGTAAATATAAACCTGTTTTATATATGCTCATTCATATATGTATATAAATATATTTATGCAGTTAACTTCGGATACAAGGAGTTTACTTTTGACAAATTTTTGGACATGATGGATTGATTGTCCGAAAAATTTACTATATCTGATATTTACTAAATATACATATAAGTGCATGTTAAAATTTATATGCATTTTGTAAATATTAATTAGTTGACTATTTCTTGCTACCCGAAGTTTAGTGAATAAACAAAAATATGCAGTTTCCAAATATTAACTAGCTGATTCTTTCCTGTTAGGGCAAAATAAACTACCATGTTCAAGAAGCGACCGAGAATGACAATTCAGTAGATATTGCTGCTGTTGAAGATTCAAATGCTGTATGGAATAAAATATTAGTGGGCGTCCTCGATAAAGGTGTTTTACATTTCTATCTTAATTTTTGACTTCATTTATTTTCACTGAGCCAATATTTTATGTTTTATTGTTAATTGATACTGGATTTCAAATTTATTAACTTGCTTTTCAACATTTCGTTAATTGTTCAGTTTTATATTTCAACGTTATATTTTGGTAAAGTTGATAATACTAGTTTATTATAGAGGTGTTTTTGACTTTCTTAACAGTTCTTGACAACTAGAGAAATTTGCAATTGTCCCCTCTAAATCAAGTGAAAGTGCCGATTAGGCTGCCAAGTTTTTTCAAATCTTTTCAATCTTTCAGGAATTATTCTACATTTTTATCACTTAAGAAAAATGAACGTCACAACTTGAAAAGTTGCTGAGATATGTTTTCAATACATCCAAAACTCCTTTTACTAATGACAGTTATTTTCCAAAGTCCTCCTAATTGACACATTCTCACATTCACTTCCCACTCTATTGGATTTGTCCCAACTTATTAAAAAAAAATCTTGTAAGGCATTTCTATTGGCTAACAAAGTTTATATATAATGAATCATATGCTTTACCAATTTTAAACTCTTAGATTCAGTTTTTCTGAGAATATTCTAATTTTTATGTAATCGAATTGCAGATTCGCCAAAAATACCAACCCATGAATCCCCTCCCCCAAGCGATAGCGGCGTTAATTCGTATGATTCCAACTTTATTTCACATGAACGAAGAATGACTAACGTCTCTGTGGATGTATCTGCCGATGGTAGCCAAAATACTGGCCGAAAAAGTATGAAATTACCTACAGGGAAGAGGTTATTGCGGGTGTTTATGCGGAAAAAGCCGAAAGAGAAGGCTGACGGTAGTAGCGGCAGTATTGGATCGGATAATGGCGAAAATAGTGATGATTTTGATGATGATGGTGAAGGGCCCGATATATCTCCCGAGTTAGCAAAATTGATTAATGCACTTGCTGGTACATAATTTCGTTGCCCTACAACCCCCTATCTCCCTCCCCACACCATACAATTTACCTCTCTTAAATCTACCCTCACACACAGCCTACCCCTCGCCCAAATCTATCCCCAATTCTGCCCCCCCCCCCTCTACGTGCCTAACCCAAACAAATGACAGCTACGCAAATGTGGTGCTATCCTTTATTTAGTCAAATACAAAAACTATTTTAAATTTCTTCTACCGGATTGACTGCTGATACAAACAATATGATTTTAATCTTCTGACGATTTCTTTTCGAAGGAAGTGCTTTTTTGTTTGAAGGCTAATATTTGTCGAAGGCTGTACTGTGGAACATTGGTCTTGTTGATATGTAACAATTCGTAACCGAAATCGGGATGTTTTTCTTCTTATATTTTTAATATTGACAGCACAGATTATTTTTTTCGTTTCTTGATGAATTATCTTTTACTCTATAAAATTCAATTGACTTTGATCTATGTAACATGACATTAGGTGTAACAATGCTATTTTCCCTTGAATAACACCAGGCTAAAAAATATGTTTACTGTACCTGTGCAGTTTAATTCATTTAATTAGGAACTTAATTAGAAACTTATGTGAATTAACATTAAAATTTAATGAAACTGAATTTCATTCAAGAAATTTCTGTTTTCAATATTTCCACTAATGTAATGGCACCCAAAAAATTTTTGGCAAAATTAGAAAGTTTCATCTTACTCTGGTACACAAGAACATATCTTCAACCTAAATAGCTAGATTGTCACTACTTGAAAGCTAAAAAGTTGTCTTGACTTTCAAAGTAAACCTTCCAAGTGCTTCATTTTTAAGAGCCATTGATTCAACTAGTATGAATATGTTGGTTAGACTTTATTCACCTGTAATCTGAATATGCTCATTTTTTAAATAAGTACCTGCAGCGTTCTTTTCTGCCATTTTGAGTTGAGGCTGTTTAATAATGGTGCCAGACCTGCCACATCTGCACCAAATGAATATTAACTGCTGAAGAAAGTATCTTGGCTTGATTCTTCTGCTACTGGAAGATGTACGATTATATCTCGAATCAGGAGCAATTCATTGATAATTTTCAAACTTTTTTTAATCTTGGAGAAAGCATTGGTTAAAAAGTGTTATTTATAAATGATGCCATCACATATTGACCAGTCGCCACAAAGCCCTTTAAGGAAGACATCTAAATTGTATATTAAGCTCTTTACTAAGAATTCCTGATTGATTAGTTTCCTAGATTTATATTAAGCTCTTTACTAAGAATTCCTGATTGATTAGTTTCCTAGATTTATATTAGTTTTCTTATAAAACTGACTGCTCATAATATCTATCAGTGTACAGTGTATACATGCATATATATGAAGATCTAAGTTTAAGGAGTGCAAACAATGTGCACGTTAATTAAAAATTATTTGCAATTAACGATTTTCATTCGCAAACACAGCTAGTAAACAATACAAAAAAAGAGTGGAATCATTTTGATTTTATTATTGCGATTGCAACTTACTGAAATTGAAATTTGGTTCTTGTCAGTAGATAATGTTGGTCGTAAGTAGAGTCCAACCTTATGCGACACCTTTGTCTTTACAATCCGAGAGAATCTGCAACCTAAACTTGTTTATTTGCTCTTCAGTTTTAAACAGGTAAGTTGATTATTATCCAAAATGAATTCTGCCACAATCATCAGCAAATTAAAAAATCACAACATGAATAAAGTTTTCAGCTTAAGTAGAGAACTTACGTAAAATCGGTGCACAGGTAGTCCACCGGTGTACCGTCAATGTCTTACTTGTCCGTCACACCAGTAAAATAAAACCGTCCTCTTGATTGACATTCACAATTTTGTTTCCCTTTCGATTTTTTTGTGCATTATTGTGTGAGCACGTGCATAGTTTCAACGCAAAATTTTGAATGGAACTCAATAGATATAAACTGATTAGTAGACGATAGGGCATTGGTAGAGATGGAGAAACAGACTAGATATTCAAGATGATGGCAATACTTGTAGAAATTGAAGATGATATTGTGAAAATTATTTGTAACCCTCGATGACATATTTCTTGTTTCAAAAATTTATGTAAATTGAATAGAACTCGTTTATAGCCCACAGCGTGATATTCTTTGAAAAACAGTAGCTCACATTGCTAGAGCAATAATTATATATAATCCCATATCATCTATAGCATTATAGTTTCATGCTATGTACAATTGCTAATTGCAATCAAAGACGACAACAAAAACTTATGCAGATCATATGCAACTTGAAGTCTGTTTAAACAAAGGCTCAAATTGGTGGCTCCGAATACATTCATCATGATTGTTCAATGTGAAAGACAAACTTAAAATATACCAGCAGATACAGTCAATACGATCTCTTTAGAAACAGAACAAGCTAAATAAGGAACATGCTTCTCAACGAATATTATCTTTTTTCTGAAACGGTTTCTTGTCCATTTCTTGCCCCATAATTTTTTCCTCGTTTGGAGTTAAATTATTGAACTTAGCTTTCTTATTACCAGATAGCACAAACTTTTCGATGCGATCTAACATTTTTGAATCGCTTCTGGACAGCAGTTTCTCCCTATCCTTAGATTGATTTTTTGCTACTTCCCTAACTGAATTTTTATAGGCAGCTTCAACAACCTTATTAAAGCCACCAAACCCTCGGCGTCCTAAATTAAATCGAAAATAGATATTATAAAAAAGAGAAATGTTCGCGAAAATAATAATATCATACTATTTAAGATGAACATAATGTATTATTTTAACCAATAATATTGCAACGCTAAAACTAGGTTATTTAGAACTACTTTTACTAAAAAAAATTAAGAAGTGCAGCATCAATAAGTGAAATTCACTCGAAATTACTTCTGAAATAAATTTCCTAGAAATAAGTATGAAAAAGTAAATTTATTGGAAATAAAAAGAACAATTTTACTGGGAAAAATGAAACAAGCATATCGTAGGCAACATTTACTTGAAGCGATCCATTTTCGTTCTAGACAGTCTTTTGTTCACATTTAAATTACCCACAAAAAACTGTAGCAGCAAACTATATATCATAGTGGAAAAATAATGACTACAATTATTTCATGTAAAACATGAAAAATTAAAAATAAATGTAGTAGAAAGCATAGCAAAAAAATACATCATTGGAATTATTTAAATAGCTGACAAATCTAGTAAATCGACCATTTTTCTGTAATTAATTTTCATTTTTGAAATTTTTAAGATTTGTTCTATATCAATAGTTTACAAAATAGAACAAAAGTTGTTTAGCCAACCACATTGCAATTATCATCTTATCATTGAACCATGATCAAAGAAAATAAACTATTGAATTTTTATTATTGAAGAAAATAAATCAGTTTTTGTAAGAAAAATTGCGATATTTTATCCTGTAGATTTTTCTCATCCAAGTCAGCTAATTGCACTTGAGCCGAAGTAAACATGAGTTAGAACTTGATAAAAATATAGTATTTGAAAAACAGAAAAATATTAAATGCTAGAATTGAAAATTTCAACCAAATAGAAGGGAAAAAAGAATTTACCTAGAATTATGTTTTGTGGAGATCGATTTAGTGGTTCACAAACTAATATTTCTAATTTTCCAGGGACATGATTCCCTCGATTAAGTAAAGAACGCGCGAGAGGAGTGTCAAAATCTTTACTTATTCCATTAGCATCACTCTTAGCAGTACTGATGCTGCCTGCAGCTGTCTTTTCAGAAATATAGAAAGTAAAATGGGTTTCTAGAATAATATAATTTTTTTGCCATACGATGATGCAGTTTTATGGCCTTTTCACAAGTCAACATGAAAGATGACATGATTCTTATTTCTAAGTTTCAAGGCAGCCTATAGAAATCAAGCAACAGGAAGCGACTGCTTCTAAATACTTCAAAAAACGTACATTTCCACTCCGCTTCATAAAATTCATTTCTAATAATGTCGTTGAGGCTGATCCTGACGCATCTCGTCTGGTTGTCTCCGGAAGGTCAAACATCTCATCGTGTTGTATATGATGATAATCATCACGAGAGGAAGCGTTAGGCGCTCTCTTTCTTTTCTTTTTATCGTCCTTTCCAGGTCGAGCACTTCCAGGCTTCCAATACATTAATTCTTTTTCTGGCATTTTATCTAGTTTTGGACTTTTTCTGCATCCATGTAAATTATACTTTATCAATTTTAAAAAGTAGTTTCATAAATTTATCATTCAAACATTCTGATTGATTTAAATTGATATAAGATGATTTAAGTTGAAATAAATTGATTTAACGCGTATATAATGAATATTTAAAGTTTTGTTTCGTACTACTTCAAGATGCAATGAAACGTTTTTCACTGAAACGGCGCGAAATACAAAATACATGATAACAAGAACGCTGTATTGACTTTATATAATAAGCTAAACTAAAGCTTTGGTCTCCTGCTTGATAATGCAAGAAGAGGTTATGGATATAGGCTCGGTTTATCGCCAAATAACGGTGCATAAAAATGGAAGTATGGAGGATAGCAAGCAGTTGCAACTCAGACCAGACTGGTGCTTAGAAGATCTTCTATGCGCAGCAGAATTACGTCTTGGATTAGCTGCTACACCAAAGTAATCACTATTTAAGTTTTAGCTTATGGAAGTCTGAAATTCTAATTCTGTTGTTTAGTATATTTTTATACCATATGCTTTTGCGAATCGTTTATTGCAATAATTTTGTTAGAGAGTTATATTAATTTCTGATGCAAAACTAGCTTGAAGTCAAAAAATCGTCGAAAAACTTTAAAGAGTAATTTTTGTTAAAAATTGGTAGTAGGTAACTTAAAATATCAGAAAATTTCGTTGACGTAACAATGAGGTTGTTCTCAAACTACTAATTGACGAA
Organism: Vaucheria bursata; assembly: GCA_032358265.1. Lineage (NCBI taxonomy): Eukaryota > Xanthophyceae > Vaucheriales > Vaucheriaceae > Vaucheria > Vaucheria bursata. The sequence continues at coordinate 59,702 of JAULBW010065900.1, forward strand.
ATTCATCAGAAGTTTAATTACTGGCTAGATAATCAATGAACAGAAATGGTACAGCTTTAGTGATGTGTACAAAGGCCCATTCAAGTTCCAGTGTAAAATTAAAGGGTTTTTTTGCAATAAATTAATTTAATATACCATAGTACCGTACTCTGACATCTGTCTTTAACATTTATAGAATAAAACTAATTTCTAGTGCTATCAGTACAATTTAGTTAAGAATGATTGAAAGAGACTGCAATCAGCACATAAAGACATTGGCAGTACATCGGTGGTACAATGTTTGACCTGAAAATCTGTACATTGACATAATTCACCCATAATTAACATATCTAAAACTATTTTGATACTTAACCTTTCAATGAAAGTAAACTTATGTTGAGAAAAAAATCATCAAATTCTTCTTTGAAATTTTTGCTTTATATTATACTACCAAAGTTTTTTCTTTGATGTTACGTACTTTGAGATTCTAAGAGCTAAGTATCATCTTATATCAGGCGGTTGTTCAATAGTGATGGTATGGAAATCAGTGATATCATGATGATCGATGAAAATGCTACGGTGTTTGTTAGCGCCGGACCAGACTTTGTGACTCCAGGAGAAAAAGAATTGGATGAGAGAGACGACTCTGATTTTCCTTCAATGGTAGGAGGATACAAGGTAAAAATAGCTCACATGCAGAATTCCACTTCAAAACTAAAGGAGGATTTTACTTTTAGCAGAAAAGTCAAATTTTTCAATGATTGTTGAAAGTTTAGAGAGTTTAAATTGATGAAAAGATATATGAATAACTTTTCAAGTCATAGGAAACTTGTTTTTGTTAAAATGGTCAACGTTCAGAACAATTATTTTAATATCTGAATGTTAAAATATTTATTCTGCGCTTTACCTTAACACGCAAGCTCAAAAAGGGATAAAATATTTTCCTGTTGAATTAAGCAGTTTTTTACCTTAAATTTAGACAAATAGAATAAAAATATTCTAATGCTTTTTTAATGCAATTTGAAGTATAATTAGCTGATGACACAGTACAGAGATTTAGAGACAGTAGAAAGAGAAGAAAGGAAGGGAAAGAGTAATGTTATAGACTGAAGTACACAATTACACTTTAACTTGTGATTGTTCTAGAAGTCCATTTTTTAACAGTATATTCAAACTGTAGCTAGTAACTGGGTATCATTCTGTAGCTTTCAGTATCAATTTATACAGTTACATAACTTTACCTGTGAGCAGTACCTTGAAAATCTTACGTAAACAGTTGCCATCATCTCTGAGTGCTTTAAGCATGCATTTATTTTAGGTCCTGAATTTCCTTGGACGCGGTGGGTTTGGCGAAGTTCGAGTAGGCGAACATCACTTCACTAAGGGAAGAGTTGCTTTGAAGTTTATGAAAAAAAGTGAAATGGTCGATATTGGTGCAGCTCAGCGTACTGCAACAGAAGTAATACATGCCATAAAACTTCCTGTCAAGTTGAAACTTCAAAGTTTTCTAAATTCTATCTCAGCTGCAGTCAAGATATGTAGATTTTTTAGTTCATTTCAAATCATGATGCATATGTTTGATAAGAATTGCATTGGACATAGTCATAAATCATTTCAAAATTAGAATAATCAAAATTATGCACTCATATTTGTATATCACTACCTAAATAAAGTTGCTAGGTTATAAGAAATTCTGTAACATTCCTCTCTCTCTGTAGAACATATCAAAAAGCCATGTCATTTTTTCAATTTTTCCTAAGGTTCAATGCTTGTCTGCCCTGAAACATCAGAATATTATCGGCCTTGTCCAACACATAGATCTACCTCGATATGTTGTGATAGCATTTGAACTTGCGGAAGGCGGAGATATGTATAAATATCTATGCGGACTTAGGACACAGAAGCTTTCAGAAGACGAGGTATAAACATTGCTAGTAGTCACTGATTCTGTAATTATTGAATAAATAAGCATGTCAGCCTTCTTGTGGCTTCTTTCTTGCCGTGTACAATATATTTTTGTTACATAAAATTATGGATTTCATGAATTTAAATTTTTGCTTATCACAGATAAAGGAAAACTTATATCGTGTCCAAATTCAGCTTCAAATTTTCAAATCTAGTGAATTCGGATACGATAAATTGATTGAGTAGTTCCAACTGATTTTTTATATTCAACTTTTACTGTATTATTAAAAAAAGTTCAGGAGTAAAACCTCTCTAAAGACTCAGCATTAAATACTAAAAAGTAATCCGATACTTCTCCTAAAATATTCCAATCTTTGTGCAATTTGTAAAAAAGGATTTATATTTTGAACGAGTTCTTGTATCAAATCTTTTCATTATGTTTACTCAATTTTCATCACATTTGAAGTATATTTTGCCTTTTGTGCTGGTAGTTCATTTCGATCATAGTTAAATATCAACTAGTATACTAGATTGTGTACTATAACAGTCTATATCGATATAAACAAATTCATATAAAGCTAATCACGGCTAGAACTATATTAACTTATTTAAAACTGTTATATTATAAGTAAATTCAACAGCCTTTTGTAATGTAACTGCATAGGGAAGATCTTCATTTCATCAGATTTTATGTGGCGTGAGCTACGCACATAACCAACACATATGCCACCGAGATTTAAAACTTGACAACGTACTTCTTCAAAAGCAGAATTCGCTGGAATGCGTAAAAATTGCCGATTTTGGATTAAGGTAAACCTGTACAGTCCTATCATATAAATAGTTTTAAATTATTTTTACCATAATAATTTACTTTAGTTGACTTAATGTTCCAGTAGACAAGAGGAACTTACTTTAGTTGTGTAAAAAGAATTGAAAGTTTTTCAAGGCTTCACACAGTACAGCTAAGAATAGTTGTTGTACAATAATCCTTGCGAGAAAAAATACAAAAATCAAACTGATTTGTTGCTTTTACAAAAAATGCTCATATAAAGTTGATTATTTTAGAAACTCAATTCTATGTTACAAAGGAAACCTTAAATGTAGTGAATTATCACTGAATTCATTGGCTGTATCTGAATATCTGAACTTAGACACAATTTTGATTTTTCACTTAGTTGTAAGTAAATATTCATTAAAAGCAAATTTGTTACATCCAAAGTTAACAGCAATGTTAGAACGATAATAAATAACACATGTTTTCCTGCTGGTTGCCATGGTAACAATGCACTAAGTATGGCAATTTTTACCTATGAAAATGATTCAAATCTGGTTCATTTTCAACCTGAATTGAAAGACGAAGTTGAGCAAAATCGATCAGTGAATGTACAGCATCATAGTTAAAGTTTAAATTTGTCATCACTTAATATAGCGATTTTTACCGGCCTGGCATGACAGTACGTACAACATGTGGCAGCCTAAGTTATCTTGCTCCAGAAGTTTTTCGAGGTACTAGCAACGCTGGCCCGCCGCTCGATATTTGGAGCCTAGGGGTCATGTTTTTTGCTATGTTATGCGGCCGACTGCCTTTCGAAGGGGCCGATTTAAGAGGAGCTCACCAGATGAAAGAATCGACAGTTCGACGACGAATTCTACGCTGCGAATATAAGGCATGTATTTTACATTTGAATAAACTTGTTGCAAGAAGTTTTTTAGCATGTTGTGATAAATTTTCCAGAGAAGTTTTGCAGATATTTTAACCGATTTTTTTATAACGTTGCATTAGATTATTTTGTTTATTTTAATTACAAATATATGAATGTATGCATAAATAACATACATTATTTTATGTATGAGAAATCTGATTTTGAAATTTTCAAAAAGTCTTTTTTGCGTATGGTTGTAAATATGCATATTTGAGCATTAAAAAAAGTCTATTGGAGTTTTTACTGTGTTCGCCTGGAATGAATGAAAGTTGCATAATACTTATATGTATTAAAATTCATAAATAATTGCTTTTCAAAAAATTATCAAGTAATTTAACTAGTAACTATGAACCTGAGACTAAATGATAGTTGTTCTACGTTGTATGAAATATACCATTATGCATACGTTGTTTGTTGTAAGTAAAGCATTCTTGCAAGTTGTGTGCAATGCTATTTTTCAATTTTTTATATTATGTATGCATGTATACCAATTAGATAGAAGACGGACTCAGTCCTGAAGCGAAAGACATGATTCGAAGTATGTTGAGACCTGATCCGTCAGAACGGATATCAATGTGTGAATTGTTAGACCATTGTTGGCTAAGAGCAAGCCACATGGGGATGCGTCCGAAGATTATTAAACCGAAATTACCGTTGGAAGTATATCTGCAATCTGAAACAAAGTCTGCAAAAAGGTAAAAATTAATTCTTCTTAAATTTTTGTTTAGTAGTGTAGCTGATGGATTTTCTACTATAAAAATTGTAATATCATATAACGTATATATTTGATATCAAGTTTTACATTCACGTGTATACGATAAGCTTACATATGCATACAATCTCATTTTTTGTATACATGGCATTCTATATTTTCTACATATATATATATATATATATTTATCTGTCAACTATGCATTTTTTTGTATACAATAAATCCCAATGTATACATTCTTGTTATATTTTTTATATAACAATCATTTACAGCCAGAGTTTGGCACTTGATATAGCTATAGTTTACTATGACTCGTGCAATTTCTGAAGTTTTTCTACGTATATTGGGCAAGTGTGCAAAAATGTTCTTTTTGAAAGACAAAAATACATGAAAATATTTGGCAAAAAAAGAAATACTTTGATATTCTTACAGCAAAGCTCGTAGTCCTTCTAGACAGGAAAAAGATGCAAAAGGGTTAAAAACAGAAATTAGACGTATTGCCGAGGATAAAGTGTGTGCTGACTTTTCCAACAACAGCCCGATGCACAACAACAAGGGCAGCTTTGAAGATGCAGATATGGAAAATGCGGAAAAATTGTATGATCGTAAGCCTAGGTAATTGCAAAATATCTCACCTTGATTCTTTAAGATTTGAAATAATATCTATGAATATATATGCAAATCTATATGAAGACTTTATGCTAAGAATAAATTATGCATACTCTGTTATTGTTGCTTAGAAAATATTACATCAATGATGGATACTTAGTAAGTAGAAATGTATATTAAAATGACTAAAATCGATTATTTTCGGACAATTTCATACTTTTTATAGCAGTCGTAAAATTCTGTCTTTCTGATATTTTTGTTTTGATCTAGAATGAAATAATTGATTTTTATCTATCTATAAGTTGAAGCATCGCACGTTACTTTAAATGGTAAACTACTTGTTCTTAGTTTATTATCATTTTTGTAAGTTTATGTGCAACGACGAAAAGCCAAAAGAAGTATATCAAGAAAAGACCTACTGATACCATAACTTGAAAAGTTCAGTAAATAATTTTTGCCCCTTAACAAGTTTATGTATAAATTTCTTTACACAATTTGGTTTATCGCATTTTTCCGTGTTAAAATAGTTCAGATTTTGAAATTCAATCCTTTTATATTTTGACTGTGACAAAAAATATTATGCTTAATACAATGGCTAAATCTGTTGACTAAGGGTTTCATTGTCACTTTAATCGATGTGTACATTTGTATGCACGTATGAAGTAAACTTTGAAAATATACCTGATGCGTCAGAATCACTAAAGTATTTTTTTATCACCAAAAATTTGTAACTGAATTTGGATATAAAACTAGTTTTTAGCTTATTTTTTACAAGTGAAAATTTGTTAAAAGCAAACTCTGCATATATATATATATATAGTGGCTATGATGCATTTAAATTTCCAAGAAGAAGATAAACTCTATAGTTTTAAATATGAATACTTCTTTATATTTCTTACTATTTTTACTTTTTTAGGGGATCGCATGGATTTCTTGCTTTATGCCCATCTCGTAAACCTCTAGGAACTGAAGTATCAAGTTCATCTATAGTAAGGTACTAGTATGGAATATAAATCGAAATTCTGTAATGTTCTGTTTTTAATTCATGTTTGTGGAAAAAATGAAGCTATTTTTTATATCGATCATTCGTGAAGGCAAAGTTTGTTAAATATTTACGTTGAATTGCTAGAATTTACATAGTATTTACTCAATTATTTAAATTTGTTTAAGAAATCTGTATATAAAATATGTGCATATGTTAGAATTTTTATTGTTTCATATTATTGTTACTTTTTCTCATAGCAAAATATAGCCTTTATTTCATTATTAGTCATAAGTATTGACTGTGTAAGCTTAGTAGTAAGTTTCGGATATTACAAATTTGTTTCGGGAAATTTTTACTGATGTTAAGAAAAGACAAAAAATATTATAATATGCTCAAATTTTGATTCATATTCTAGGTTATAATGAATATGGGGCAAAACGAATTAGTTTGATGGTCCTGTAAAAATGCATTATTTGAAAATTTTTTTGATATTTTTCAACAAAATTGCTAAATTTTACATTAATAATCGATAATTTTGATTTTTCTTTTAAAATTTTTATAAATTTTACTTTTTATGTAATATAGTGGCAGTAACACGTGGGGGCCACGGAGGGGACGTCCTCTTCTTGATTCAAGGTACAACACTTTAAAAAATATTTTGTCATATTCATTCAAGAGACAATATGTTTACAACATGGCAGAAACTAGAGAAAATATGCATTTGAAAGTTGAAATTTTAGACAATTCAGATTTTATCATACGTTTTTTATAAGGTAGGGTACATTACTTAGCTTTTCTATTAGATGCATAATATCAAATTTCAAATTTATATATGATGAAAATTTGATCTGAAATATAATTATAATGACAATTTCAAATAGGACTAAATTTATACATAAAATATTTATTTTTTAATAGACTTATTTATAAATTAATGCTCCTTTAGTAAGTGATTTACAAAAAAGTATAACTCATATGAGAAATAAGTTTGTTATGCATATATGTACCGCAAAAATTGTACTCTTTTCAATTTTCACTTTTTTGTGCAGTTTCCAATGTTCATCCTCGAGAGAATCTGAAGCACTTAATGGCAAACAGGCTGAAAATCAAAAAATGTCTCCAAGAAAGAACAATTTAAAGAATCCAAGGTAATGCAGTTTTCATTCAAATTTCGAGTTTAAATGTCAATTTTTAACTTATAGATTCTTCTGTCCTTTCAGTTCATCAAGTAGAAGTCTTTTGCCTCCCCTCTCTCCAGAAAAATTCAGATCTAGATCTCCTAGGCAAGTGAAATTATTTATATATTTGCAATAAACTTAAGATGTAAATAATTTTTAACAAATTTTTACACAATTTTGAAATGAAGAAAAAGTAATGATGTGTCTACTTTAAGCTTTGAATTTTTTCAAGTAACGGTATTTCGAATGCAATGAATCTGTTGATAAATGTAGATATTTTAAAGGAAATAATTGAATTAAGAATCGAATTTGCCAAAAGAATTTTTGGAAAAAAATAACAATTTGGCTTTATAGAACTTTTCATGGTTGCATGAACTAGGCTCTGAATTAGACTCAAAAGTCAGAATTCTTTTGTGCAAATCATGGAATGCATAATTTTTTATTTAAAAAGCAAATTCATCATTAAATAATTAATGTAGAAAAGTCAGCTTTGTTAGGAATTTATATTAAAGTTTAAAAAAATTCTTTCATTATTTAAAGCATTTCATTTTACGAAAGACTTTTTTTAGCTTATGTATCAGTTGAAATGCATCTATCTTGTTTGCAATGTTACTTTTTTCCCTTAAATGAAGATTGATATTATTGATGTTTTTGATACTTTAGAATAAGATTTCGGTATCGTATGTTTTAGTCTATCTGAGGTGTACACCGTGATATCTCGCAGAAATGACATGACAAGTCTGTCAATGTTAAAGTCATAAATTATGTAGGGCAAATTGCCAAACTATCTCCATATGTATTTTCATCTTCTTGTCAAGTTCGAGCAGCGAAGACCTTGATCAAAGGAGCTCTTCTATGTATTCTACAGCCAATCTTGCACAGGAGGACGAGCTCCAGTGTCCGGAAACTTTGACCGAAGCCAGCGGGTCTTACTTCACAGGCGATCATCACCTTATGACCCCACGGCAGTCAGTGCAATACGGAAAAACTGCATTGAGGAAGAGCGTTTCACCAAGGCACCTACTTCCGCCCGTTCTCGGCTCCCTCCTGAAAACTATGGATATTCCCAAAGGCAAACGGGGATTATCCCTCTGCAAAGTTCTCTCGGATATACCTCCCTTATCCCCCTCAGGGGGGCAAAAACGAATTCCCAGCATACAGGCTCCACCCTCTCTGGATGCCCCGGGGCTGCCTCGTATTTGTCGAAAAAGTTGGCAAGGAGCGGACAGAGAGGTTCTGCGTGCGGCAGAGAGAGGTGGAAATAGGTTAAGTACTGTTATAAATAGGGCAGAAGCTTTGCCTAGAAAGCGCTACCAAGCTGCTTGTCGGATTCAGGCGTTTTACCGCCGATATATAAAATTTTAGGTTTTGGTTTTTTGGTGCTACGGTTATATAAGATAGAGTGTCCGAATCAAACTGGCAAAGGTTTGTATTTTAATCTAATTAGAGAAATGAGCTGTTAAAATTGTCTTTTTTTGTAAATTTATGCAAGATAATATTTCATTGAAACATGCGTTTATGTTGATTTTTCTTTGAAATGTATTTAATATAATTGTACCATTAGCAATAGTAGAACTGAAGATTTTGCCCATAACATAAACTATCTGTGTAAAATTACCATAACCCAAAAATAGCAAACAGTGAAACTTACAATAAACAAATATGTGCTACTTAAAATCTTCAAAAGAAAACAAATCATAGAATCAATTGTTTTCAACTCAACTATGGGATATGAATAACAACTACTGGAACGGTGTCCTCAGGAGGAAAAGTAAAAGGCTTTTATGTACAATAAACTTATAGAAAATTTTTGAGGATATCAAAAAATATTCTTGCATTGTAACCAGCTGATTGAGTCAAAAAAGTCATTAACATTTAGTCTATTGAAAGTAAGGTAATTATTGAAAGGAAGGAAGATGATATTTGTCAGGATCTAATATGTTTTTGCCGTGTATTATGTCTATTCATCTACAATTCTTTCAGGGAGTTGTAGTTATATTGATCTAATTCGGTTTGTATGTGCAAACATAGGTTGAAAATGTTGACGAGATTCACTATCATCAATACATGAACTAAGATAAATGAAATAGTATTGAACGTGTAGTATCTCTATGTTTATATTGTTCTGGTTTTCTGGTTTACACTTAATACAATTCATTAGTCTTGACAATATTGCATAGTAAAGCTAGATATGCTTCCGACAGATTCTTCTGCAATTAGATATGTTACCAACAGAAGTTCAAATGTGAATTCAACTAGCACTTGAAAACAAATATAATATGTATGAAACAATTTTTTTCAACTTTTTCTTCTAAAATCTACTAAAGCTGCTACTAATGAATGTTTGCTTTGCATGAAATGCAGCTTGTAAAGATTGTTGGCACAAAAGCTGCATTGATATTAATTTTAACAATAAGCTAAAATAAAAGAAGCCTATGATTTTATAGGGCTATACAGAATAAAAAATTATAATTGATGTCAACAGAACAGAGCTTATGTAGTGTTGATAATGAATTTGAGAAAACTATTGGTTATTGGACTGCAATTTTAAGTTTGTGCAAAATGAATTAAAGAGCACAATATGTATTTGATGATGATTTGATTATGAGATATTGAAAGTACAGTGTCAGTTTGGTTCATTCAGAAATGGGAGACCAACACTTGAAAGAATTTTTTCTTGTACAGAAATCAAAGAGTGGAATTTCTTGTTAAAAATCTAAAACAAATTGTTTATAAAAGTCAATTGGCCAAAGACTATGCCTCTTTAACCTTACATACTATGTTGCTAGTTTGTCATTTCAGTAATTAATACATATATTCTATTTCTATAAAACCAGTGCTTCATTATACAAAAAATTTTAAAAGTGGTATAAACTATATTTGAAAAATGCATGGATTTGTCAAGAGAAAGGAGGAGACAATACAATAGTACAATATATTTACTGGTACCTAAGGTGGGGTTAATGCTAATGTAGGCAGAGAGAAAACAGCAAATGCAAAAAGATTTAATAAACATAAAAGTTTCATTGGACTTATGGAGAATGAACAGAAAAACACTGAACAGATAAACATCCCTGCTAGCTCCTGCAGTATACCTTCTTAAATTGCCCTTAAAACTGGCTCTCCGGCAAATCTTGCTGCATCTTCTAGTCCATTAATAAATGCAATAATATCCATATATATATATTCTTGTGACAGTTCTAGAATTATTTGCGTAATTTCAAGAAATTGTCTTCAGCAAAAATAAAGCAGATTAAAGCGGAGTAAAGTGGAGTAATTGGTAGAAGGGCCGATTCTAATGGGATTAAAGCTCTGATGACTGTTCTAAAATAATATCCAGTCATTTGAAATGGAGTTTGAAGTTGGTAAAGAAGAGTTTTGAGGGAGCATAATTAAAATAGAATCATTCTTTTGTAGGTTGAACTGGTTGTAGAAAATAATCCAAGTTTCCAAGTAACAATAAGAAAGATGACGGTAATTTGTAGAGTAGGTGCACAAAGGACTCCATAAAGGATTGTGGCAAAGGTGTAGACATAAAGGGTTTGGTATTTAAGGCGCAAATAGGATAAAAGGCATAACGAGGTAAAAAGGGCAAAAATTATAAAAAAGATGTAGGCAAAATATAGGTGAATAAAGATGAATACTGGTGAACATAGCCAAGCAGTTATGCTGTAATGACTTAAAGAGATAGCAGGACCGGCAAATATCCTGACAGGATTGTCCCAAGTTTGTAGCTCCAATCTCCATGTAACTTTTGCAGTTTAAACTTTAGATCTATGAAAATATTGGAAATAATTTTGTGCTCAAGAATTATCATTCGTTGCAAAATATTTTTTAGTGCTAAAAAATTTAAAATTTACAACAAAATTTGATGCATAGTTTGAAATTGAAATTTATAGGCTATAAGAGTGTTTTTTATTTGACAGTGTTACCATGGTTATCAAAGTTAAACTACACTTTCACAATGGAAGGTGTGCCAGCATTTTTTACTCAGTAAAAGTTACCATTTATTGTATATATGTTTCAGAAAGAGTGGAATTATTCTGATTATTTATAGTACTGAAGTATAAAAAATGTTTGTCAGAACTAAAATAGAACTTCATATTTTGAGGTTGCATTCTCAAAAACTGCAAATAAAAGTGTTTTTGTGCATCAAAATGGTACATTGAAGTAAGAGAAAAATGAATATAATCAAGTGACCTGTAAAAATGTGGTTTGAAGGATAAACTTGTTTATGTAACATAAAAAAATAGTTGCATCTTTCCATTTTTATCAGAAATGTATGCTTTATTTTACCATTTTTTATTTTATTTTTTGCAACAATATCAAATTTAACATGATTGGTGGAATACAAATTCTTCCCTTTTCTTCAACAGAATGAAAAAAAGGGGTTGCTATTTAGTCTATGTAATATTCACTGTATAAAAAATTATTTTGCAGGAGATTTAGTTGAAACATTTGGTCTGCCCTACATGTGTACTATTTACAATCAAGTCAACTGGAATTCAGTCACATTTAAGTATTGAAATTTGAGAATGTTCAGATGTGAAAAACATTTGACCATAGGAAAATGAAAAATATTGAATAATTTTGATCCTCTTGGAGATGTAAACTAAAAAACTAAGACCAATTAAATTCAATGAAAATTTCTTTACATCCTATGGAAAAGTTCAGATCAAGATATCATGTAGAACTATTGCAGCATGTGGGAATATCACTGAATTGATGCAGTAGTCCGGGCTGTAGATGACCACAATTTACAATATTTGTTAGTCATATGTTAAAAAATGTATATCTATTCTGGTGACATTTCTAGAATGTCATTAGAGCTGTCAGACAGACAAAGTACCAATTATAATAGCAATAATCTAGAAGTACCACAGTTACAGTTATGCACCCATCATAATACCCTAAAATATGTAAAGCAGCAGTTACAATGCAGCCTTATTGACAAAAAGTACCTTTTTTAGAGGTGGTAGTATAACCAAGGATCATCTGGCATCATTTCTCGCAGCATAAGTAATTTTCATGTTCAAACCCTGTCATGAGACCAGTGAAGGTAATATGATACCAGTATTAAGCAGAATCACTATCCAAAGATATTATTTTATAATTCCTTACTATGAAAATATGATACTTTGCAAGTAATGCCACTAGCAGTTGGGACTGCTGTTGTAACTTTAAAACAATAAAAATTCAATAATCGAGAATTTAAGTTGGGCTGATTCAAAAACTCTCTATGCAAACACATGATGTAACATATTCAATTGTCTTAATAATCAATTTTTTATTCTTTATTCATTCAAATGAATATTTTTGAGCAATGAAGAAGTAAAAAAAATTACCAAGCAGAAATATCTTTCATGATTGTTTTAGGAGTCAATGAAGGCAATATGTGCTGACGGACTGATGTTAATTGTCCCGCAATCATGTGACATCAATACGAGCAATGTTTGACGGACTGCAACAGCAGCAACTAAATTACTAAAAAATATATAATATATGACAAATAAAATTCGAATATATTGAATGTTGCTTTCAAACACGTGTATAAATTCCATACCGACGGATTATTTTTTATTTTCATCACGAAAATAATGTGCTGGGGATATCTTCAATTGATTTGCGTCAGAACTTTGTGACCGTATGAGGACCAACAGTTGAACACCAGTGTCATAATCTTCTTTTTAAAGTTGCCGAAGAGGCCAGTCTCGTTAAAGTTTGTATGATTGTAATTGTTTTCCTTATTGAAGTTTATATTATTCTTGGAATATGCGGTACCACATGAATCTTTTCCTGAAAGGTCCACGTAGCATATTGGATATCGCTCGACGTATAACTTTCTGTAGCCATACTTCTGCATTATATCTAAATCATATTTCTATAACTTAGTGTCACTATTTGGTTAAAGCAAAGTGGTAAGTTAAATCCCTGAAGCGCATTTCGTTTCAGTTACCTAGCAATATAGTAATCGCAGTTTGAAATTTTGTAACATTTACTGCTTCATAATACTTGCAACAGCCATACAAGAATTGTATCAATGACCGTTGACTTCGCATTCAAAGTTTTTGAGCGTTAGACTTGATGGAGCATATTTCAAACTCTGCACAGTTTGATATCTCAACATTTTGCATAATTATAGATTTTCATCGTGGTTATTAGAAATTTTGCATTTTCGTCATTGTCTGCAGGAAGAATAACATTTCAAATGTCATCGCGATCACCAGAAAAGAACTATATGCTAAATGATCTAAAATGGGATGAATCCATGTATGGAAGAATTCGGGGACTCAGTCTTGATTATTTTCCTTTCGATGATATTATCAAAGTATCCCCAGAACAAAAAACAGGTTCTATTATAAAGTCTGAATTTGATGTAGAGCTTCAACGTGAAGTAACCGATCTATCATCATCAGAAGCTTTAATCTGGAGAGTAGAGCATGAACGAGGAATGTCGTTCGACTTTTTTAATCTTCAAGAAGTAGATGACATCGTTGTACCTAAACAGAGCAGTCATTCTTTGGGGGATGGTAAAATATTGCACGAAATCGATAGTCTCAGCATGAAGCGGCCACGAAGCAACAGCATTTCATCCACATTCAGTTCGAGAAATAATTTTTGTAAAGAGGAAGAAGCTATATTGAACAGTTATGAAGAAATGAGAATGATGGAAAACTTGGCCAATGAAGTTGACAGCGTAAGCACTTCATTTTCTGGTTTAAGTTTTAATGAGAAACCAAATGTTGATTTTGATGCGCACGATGGTTTTTCGTGGCTTAAAAATCATTCAGATGCATCACTGTCACCAGCTCTTGTGGGACCAGCCATGCATTCCTCTGTTGCACAATCAAATGATACGCTAAAAATTGAACCTCAAACAGCTGAAAAAGCGCATAAAGTTGGGGCATACACTCTAGAAGAACGTGCACTTCGTATTGCTCGTTTTCATTCTAAACGTGCATCTCGCATATGGAGGAAAAAAATTAAATACGATTGTAGGAAGAAACTTGCTGACTCGCGACCACGTCTGAAAGGTCGATTTGTAACTGCCAAAGAAATGAACAATGCTTTGAAATTAGCAGCAAATTCCATAACATCAAGTATGTCTGATTCGCTCCAAATTGCGAAAGATACAATTAACACCAAATCGATCAACAGAAATCCTCATCGTAGCGGTACGCAAGGTCAGTAAAATTTAATAGATTCGTATTTACACATTAAATATGAAGTACTATTAAAAATTAGCATTCACTTACCTTCCTGATTATTAAAAAAAATTTGATATCATAATATTATTTTATCTCCACGTATATACTTTTTTTGGTAATGATTTCAACTTTTTTGTGTTAGGGGATTTGCGTTGTGTTGTCCCATTATCTGCGGAAGATACGGCCAGTTTCAGTAGCGATAGCGATGAACGTTTTTTTAAAAATTCCCAATCAAATTCGTGTACAGATCAAAGCAATAAGACTCTGTATCTAGGCAGAGGGGGTAGATTGGCTGCACGAAGGGCTGCAAAGCAGTACAATTCATCATGACATTAATTCCCCATGCTCTTGATTTTTGGTGATGGGTGTGGGGATGCATGCTAAGCAGTTAGATTCATAAGAAGAAGATTTCATTTCATACCTTTCTTTAAGATCCTGCGTAGATTAATGGCAGATTACAACTCGTACTCGTGTTACCCTTCTCAGATTGTTTAAGATATAGATTTATTGCTGTTCTAATTGTGTCGGGAATAAACTGGATTGCACATTTTACCTCTTTTTGCATTTGCTCATTTTGAAATGCATATTCTGTACACAGAGCGCTCTCCACAGTTTATAAAGAAATAATATTAACTTATTTCGTTTATCGAAAATCTATCAAATACTGAGAAACTACGATTAATTTGATATGAGAAAGCCACATTAAGGTCTATACCAATGCATATAGAGCGGTCATATAGCAATTCTCACTGATGTAAAATGATTACTCAAAAAGTGCTAGCTAGTAAATACTGTTGGTGACATTTATTCAAGCGCAGGCATTAGAATTAGAACTACTGAAAAAATAATGCTAATATTAAATTTCGGTGTACTGCAGGATCATGTTTTTTAATTGGAGTTGTTAATAAAAGGCTTAGTTCTACTGAATTTGTCTTGATAAAGACTTGAGAAAAAGGATTTTCTATTAGAACTTAAACAAATAAAATGTACGAAGTACACATAATAGTATGTTATTCAAAATATTGCTCCAAGAAATCTGAAAATTCAAGGTGAAAAAATCCATTGAATGTTTACATTGATATTTTGAAAACCATGACATATTTGTTCTGGTCTCCTAGATGTTAAACAAATTTAAGAATTCATATTTAGATTTTCAGTGCGATAATTTAGAGTAAAAAAGACTTCTGGCTGCACAGCAATCTTATCATTTCTCTCTTAAATTTTGCAAAAAAATCCATCATATTAAATCATTCCATTTCACCAGTGATGATTTTATTGATGTATCTATTTTCTTTGAGCGTATTTGTCCAGCCAATAGAAATCATTGCAATATCCTTTGAATCACAAGTTTTGATGGCACAGAAAACCTTTTCCACAAAAGAATGAATCTTTTATAGTGAAAAAGTAGAACATGAAGTAATCAACATGCAGCTTTAAAGTAAGTTTCAATTTTGAAAGAGAGGATTTGCATAGTTATTCACTTGATTCTATGAAAAAAGTTCTAGTCATATGGCTTTAAAATTGGTCAAGTGTCAGCAAAATTTTTTCATTATCTTAACAGGGATACTTTTAGGAACTGCATGCGTAAAGAACAGCTCAGAAATGTAAGATTTAAAATTTTTTTATGGACCACAAACAAGTCTGTACACAAAATAGAATTGCGATGTAAACTAAGCAGTCATATATACATATATTGCCAGCCATTCAAACATCTCTGATCTGTAATTTTGCTTTCTGGATATGTATTTTTTTTACTTGAGTTCTTTCAGATTCAAGTTACCAGCTTTGGTATGCAAATATTTGCTAGTCTAGCAAGTTTGTCTACAACTTTAATCTATCTAACAAACCTTAAAAGTTATTCGGCAAAAGAGGTAATATAACAGTGTTTCTTACATGCTAATTATACATGAGTATAGGTTGGAAAATAAGCTAAGACCTACCAAATAAAAATTTCTGATGTAACAATCCAAAACCTAATAACATCCTTTATTCAAATATTTCAACCAATTCAAGTACCTGATTGTATTAAAAAATTAGTAGAAGCTATATTACCAATAAAACTATGTCTTCTTTCTGGCTGAAATTTTAACTTTGAAATATATTCTGCAACAAACTTGAAAAAAATTGCTGTTGCATTTATAAATTTAGCAAAAATAGATATTCAGTAGTGAACTGAACTGACTTACCATCATGAACTTTGCAGTTTTTGTTTGCCAAATGTGTTTTGCACTTGGAAAATACAACCAAAGAATAACTCAGTGCTATGCACATGCCAATGGAAAAAATGTACTAAGAAATAACAAGCAAACTGGACAGATGCATATACAATACAAAAAACTGGAATAAAGGCAAGGAACAGAGAATCAAAAACTAAACTGAGGGAACTCTAAACTTGTAGATGTTCCAACAGTAAGATCACAAAAAAATTTTGTAGGAACCAAACAAAAAAGTTACGCGCTTACTTAAATCTAGACTGTTTCAGAAGATCAAGGACAAGGCTTTGGGTTCACATACAAAGAAACAAGTCTAACAAGAAATTGTCTATATTATTGCAGTGTTTTTGCCACTGAGTGCTGGAAACAAATGTAGCACAGACTAAATAGCTAATATTGAATACATGCAAATATTTTTGGCCTAATTACAGTGTACAGTACAATGATTGGCAGGCAGCAAAGTATTACCAAAAAGTGTACGTGCATTTTGCAGTACTGTAAGGTTCTCCATCATAGAACTTGGTAGGCATTGCAGCCTCTTCATTATAGCTGTCATGTAATGCATCAATGCAAACTGTTTTGAAATTTGTAAGTTGATAAATTTTACGTTCCTTCATTTGTTTGGCTAATTTTTTACATTCGGCAGCTGTAAGTGAACTTCAGATTCTAGTTTTCTTGGAAACAGCTTTGTTGACATGAAGTTCATGTGCACCACCGTGGGACAGCTTAAAATCTGCCTACTGTTGAAAAGGTCAATATTTACTAATTTGAAAAGAATCATTTTAACAAGGTTCTTGCCTTTAATGAAAAAGAATAGTATTGAACCTTTCGTTGATTGTGGGAGATTTTAGTTGCTTAATAGTACAGCATATTTACAAGACACATTTCAAACAGGTATCAGTTCATCAGGAATACGACAGGTTTCCAATTTTTTTAGATTATAAGTTTGACAAATAAAAGATTTTCGTACAGTGTCAAAATTCTGTAACAAGTTGTCTCGATAATATACTCTAGCGGTGGACGCCGAGTTCTTCCAACTGACTATGGACGATTTGGATGAGCTCCAGAGGCTGGCTTTGATATCCAAAGTCTGCACGGAGTTAGATAATCACTTAGGTCTGAGCGACCGGACTCTAGCTGAATTTATCATTCACCTTGCGATTGAATTTCCCGAGCCTAATAGTTTTAGGAAAGCGCTTGCTGAGAACGGTGCTGAGTTTCCAGGAGAATTAAGTGATAATCTATTGCGAATCATCAAATTGATGTCTGATAATGTTTCTACACAGAGGAAAGCCAAAATTGGTGCATCAGGTAAATTTGAAATAAATTCATCGAAAGTACCTAAAAACAAGAAAATCGTAGATTTACGTGAAAGAATGAATTATTTATGTTCTTCTAGGGATTGGAAGTTTAAAGCAATCAAACTTATTTCATCCACTACTGGTTTGTATACTTATGTCACCATAGGTTAAGTAAAGATAAACTTTTCTTTTCAAATTTAATTATTGTTTTTCACTCATAAAAAAATTCAACTTAATCATTGCTGCTTTTTGCTCATAGCAAATAAAAATATACACAATAAAAGAGGTTTTAATGGACTCAAAATATAAATATTTCGCAATTTCCAAACTTCTTGTATTCAAATATGCAACGAATTGCTTTAAAATGTATAGAAAAATATACCTAATTTGTTGAAAACTAATCTTATTGGTATAGTCATACTGGCAATTAAAAGAAAAAAATAAAATTTTACAAATGCAGCAGTATTGTAATACTTTAAATAGCGCACTTTTGAATTTGCATTTCTCGAATTAGCACTATTTCTAAATTGATACAAAAATGTAGATAATGCTGGAAAAAAACTCAGTTAACATGGTTTTTCAAAGAGAGTCGATTATTATTTTTAATAAATGTAATGTTTTCACATGCACCATTTACAGCATAACTATTAAAATATGATGGCTTCTTTTTTGCACAAATAGCTAAATAAATCTTGTTCATTCTTGTCTTTTTGAATGACAATTTTTTTGTGAATTTTCAATATTCGTGAGCTATGTTTTTTTGACTTGCTATACCTGGAAAAAATATTATGAAACAGAGGTTTCAACTGGTTTGCAAACACGAGTTCCGAGGAATGAGACAGAAGTCAAGTTTCCTGGACTTACATTGGCTAACACCAAACCGGTAGAACTAGATGAGAACTTTAGGGAAAGAAGCATTGATGAATTAAAGTCAAGCCCTGAAAGGCAGAAAGTACCTGTACCTTCGAGCCTTGTTGAAAAAGAGCGACACAGTAGAAGTGAAAAGGTGGCTAAAAATGAAAGAAGGTAATAGAAACATAAATTCTATAAGAGTGAATTGTATGCATTTATATATATTATTTTCATATCTGTTCTATAGTTTATTATTACATATGAATTACACTATCTAATATAGTTGCTTACTCTAAATCATCTCTAATGATTTAAACTGAATATGCGTAACATTCTAAAATATTTATATTTTACATATGTAAAAATATTATAGCATCAAGTAGCAAGTTAAAAAATGCAACTCTAAACCTTTGATATAAAAAATTCGCTTTTAACAAATTTCCATTCATTACAAATAAATAAAAGTTCAATTTTTGTCCAAATTCAGCGTCATATTTTTGGAGGTAACAAATTTCGGACATAATGTATTATTGGAATGGTCCCAACGAATGGATTTTATCCAAAGTACACTGCACCGCTAAATAAAAAGTTCTGTCTACTGGGCCTCTCTTTTATAAACATAAATGACATTTTTTTACTTTATATTAGCTTCTATGTATACCAATTCATCATCTTTCTTATGTACAAAAATGACAGCAGGGCAGGGCTATGTATACATTGCCCTTAAAAAATCTTAATTTTCATTGTTTTCTACCATAAATATTAGAGATGAGCAATCTTCTTATCGTCGGCCTGGAAGAAAAAGATCTCGCCGCGATGAGAGTCGAAGCCCTGAGGACTTACGAAGAAACTCGGATATGCGTTATGACTCTAAACCTGATCGATACTATGATGAGGGTCATAGGAGAGAACATAGGCGGAACGGCAGTAGAGAAAGATCAAGAGGCGATAGCAGAGATAGGCGCAATCAGAGGCTTGATGATAGGGTTGATGTTAAAGAAATGGGAAAACCTCAGTCTCGTACTCCTGTAGTCCCCGAGTTGTATGGAATACACGACGGCCAGGTAGGATGAATTTTTTTATGTGTTTTCAAAGATTAGTATAGAACAGAGGCAGTTTTTTTATGCAGTCATAAGATATTCTGTACGGATAATAACCCAATAGTCAAGATGGCATGTACACGAAACTAGTTATTTAGATACTTCAAATTGATTTCATCATGTTTTACTCCATAAGTATAGAGTGAATTTTGTAGGTCGCATTACTATCTCTTTCGATTGGTATATCTTTTTTCTCAATACATTGTTGTTCTGCTCTCATTACCTCAAATTATATTACTCGACGAGCCTGTGACAAAACTTACTGGACTGCATATTTTCGGCAACTATTTTTAATATTAGATAGAAGCTATATAGTGTTCTAGAGTGTTCTACACCTGTCCTAGAATGATATTTATATTTATTTTGGTATAAGGAGTTCTACAAATAATATTAACTCATGCATATACACTTAGCAAGCTATTCTTGATTCATATATCTACTCCCTCGTACACGAAAATACTTTAGCTCTGTTACTAACGCAGTGACAGCAAGTATGGATTACTTTTGTAGTATGAAGGCAGTTACGAAATTACTTCTAGAGTAGCTCAACCTTCTACTGCACGATTCATGATTGTTTCCTATGGCTGAATCAGCTATATGTATCGAAATTTTTTTGCTTCTGTGTATAAAGCCATATATTTAAACTCAATTAGCAGCTTTTTAGGGACTTCTTACTGCTTCATTAGGTATTTGACTTACGTATACCAAACTCTCCAATCTGTGGCCCCTCCCCAGAGGAACGAGCCCCCTTAACACAATAAAGCATCTAAAATCCGCAACTTTGCTAACCTGAATCAGAAAATAGTAAAATGGGCACTGAATAGTTTTAGCGTACAGATCAGTTCAGTTCATAGTTCATCCATTTACAACTTGTACGATGTATTGGTCATCTTTTCTGAGGAAAATATTAAAGAATTTTGGGTGTCACTAAAAAAATTTTGGTTGGCCAAAGCAATATATCCATATGTTTTGATTTTGATGATTACTAAATAAGTCAGTATCCTATGGCCTTATGCAAAATTTGCAAAATTTTGCAATATGAAACGGACGTAAGTAATATTTTGAGTATAATTTTAACTATCTAGAGTATAGAATAATTTCACTGAAAACAAAATATTTGACAGGGTAAATAATGTAGAGACTAATCCGATAAAAATCCGATCAAACCGAACTGAACTAGAAGATTACTGAGCTGTCACTTGACTTAAACCGTAGATACATAATAATCTGTTATGCTTCTTTGAAAGATATTTTAAATGCATGAAATTAATCTAGTTGTGAAAATGCAATTTACAGAGTTGAATACGTTTATAAATGCAAGCATATATGTATGGATAAATTATTTAGTTATGCCTTTATATTTCCACCAACTCTGCTTGCTGTTGTATATTGATTGATGCCTTTAATCCAATATACGCAGTTAAAATGGTAATTTTTTGTACATAGACAATGTCAGCTTATGGAATATCAAATGTCTATTTATTAACTCATATATGATTGGTACAAATGTTTTTCTCATAGGCATGTTTGGCCGATGAAATGCGTTCAAATCCGTCTGGACCAGTAAGAGAACCCACTAGTAACTTACTAATGGGTCAAGGTATGACTACAGAGCAGTTACGTCTGATGGAAGCCGAGGAAGAGAATAATATTCAAAGGTCTAAAAAGAAACTATCTGATCAAGAAATGTGGGAGGTAATTTTTCTATTTTGTACTCTGAGTTATAATGCGATGGAAATTTCTTCTTTTACACAAAGACAATCATCTATTTAAATATAATTCATGGAAAGTGCTTTCTTAAAACGAGTTATATATCTTTCCCAACTGCACAAAAATATTGCTAGATTTAGGCTACAATCATCAAGTTATGATACTGATTTCTGAAGGCATTTAGATTTTGTAGAAACTTATATGATGTTATAATCTCTGGAATTGGTTTAGAAGCTGTAAGTCCACATGATGGAACTATCAGTAATATATCCAACCAAAAACCTTATAAAGTTAAAGGAATTTCATATAAATGTAAATTGAATGATAAAGTGGGTAAAAAGTTTGAGATGTATCAATTTGACTGCATTTGCGTAGATATCTACAGTGTTCCCAGAATTATGTTCTTAATGAAAGGTCACAGTTCTGGAAGTATACACGAAAAAACAATTATTTTTAACTAAATAATTGGAAAATTCAGTGCAACCTTTCGTTTGGGACAAATTTTGGGGTCAAGGTAGAAAGCTGCATTTTCAAAAATATTTCTATTTTAAAGCTGAACATAATATAAATTGTACCAATTCTTCATTTTGCATGTATTCGCATATCATTCATAGGCTCGTCAGTTGATTGCCAGCGGAGTGCTACCAGTATCGGAGTATCCAACATTTGATGCGGACAGCGGCATGGGTGTGCTAGGCACATTTGAAGAAACAGAAGAAGATCTAGAGATTGAGGTAAGGCAAAATCGGTTGTAATCTAATGGGAACTCGAATGCCTATATTTCAATTTTTTTTAATGGATGAAGCTGATTTCAGAGCCACATTTGTTAAATATCTACTTATAAGTTCGAATAAAACTATCAGATTTTGCAGTTTTGTCAAGCAATTTTCTGTCCAATTCGATATTTAAAAATTCTGATAGGCATTTGCCATCTTCTTTTTTGAGTGCTGTATCTAATGCTTTTTATAGGCATATTATTTAATAACAATAACTATGAACAGGCCGTACATCTTTGAAAGGTTAAATTTTTTAGAAGCATTAAGTGTATTATAGTTGAAATGTATGAAAATTTAATTTATATTGGTATATCTTGTAGAGTTCTGTATATCAGTCTTATGTGCCCTGAATTAGTCCAACTAAGGCCAAAATTCATTAGATGGGTGGATGATTCAACATTTGAATTTTAAGCATTTGGCCATTATGTGAAACAGCCAACAAATAAATGTATGCATTGGACTTTTTTTTAATTATTTTGGAGTTGAAAATGAAATGGAATTTGGGATGAAAGGATATCGCTTTTTATATGCGGGATTTCTGTCAATTATTCGGCGTTTCAAGTTTCCTCTAATTTATTAATGGAAGTAAAACTACATTTGTTTGAAACGTTGGATGTGAAAATTATTTTGAACATGCAAAGAATCGAAAAAAAGCAAGTAGCAAAAAATATTTTTTTCGGGTATAGAAAATTTTGCAGTTAAATATCAAATAGCATTTAATGTAACATATATTGCATACATTAAGGTCCAATTCTCTTAAAACATATATATATATATATATAGAATTTCCAAATATATTATTTCTTTTACATCAAAGCTAAAAATGCAATATAATTTTCAGCTCAATGAAAATGAACCAGCCTTTTTACGGGGTCAAACTCGCCTTAGCCGGGAGCTCAGCCCAGTGCGCATTGTCGCTAATCCGGACGGCAGTATGCAGAGAGCAGCCTTACAGCAGGTGACCATGGCAAAGGAGAGGAGAGAAGTTAGGCAAGCACAGGCTAATCAGCTCATAGATAATATGCCGAAAGATTTAAATAGGCCTTGGGAAGACCCTATGCCTGATGCAGGAGAGAGGCTCTTCACTCAGGTTTATCCAATTTTGAAATTTTAGTTTGTTCTGAGATGAATAATTTTGTGCTCTATAGATTTTATTCGACTATTTTGTTTGTTTCATATACGACGAATCTCAAAGATACATGCTGTAACTATTAATGTACTAGTTTGCGCTGATGATATAATGAGAAAGAATTTATGGAAAATAATTTTTTGGGCCATAAGTTGTTAAAGTTTCTTATGTAATGAGTCTAAGAGATAGAGATTGCATGCTAATGTGTAGAGAGCAGTATTAGTGGTGAAACACACAATCTTCAACTTCAACTTAAGATTTCCGCAGAACAATATTCTAAGAAGAATTTCTACGGCTGTTTTGATATAGGAGACTGTACTTTATACATATCGTAACCCATTTCAGTATCAATGGGGATTCATATGTAATCTGAAATGGAATAGTCAGTGCTATCTTTAACGTTACAAGCATCAATTTTCATTGGTTCCCTTATTTTCATTTCTCGTTTTCTCTTTTTTTTGTTTGTACATCTTGTTATAAAATGATTATACAGTTGCCCTAAGCTACCTGGCGCATCTAATGAAAATATTATTTTAAACCTCAGAAATCTTGATTAATGGAGAGTTTAGTCTCTGTGCAATATTCGCAATTTCTTTAAAGTTTAGAAAGGCATGTATGAATTGATATCGCCTTAGCTCGACTTCAGCGTTATGTTAACTTTCATTTAGTATACTTTATACAATGTAATTGAAAAATTTGTCGAATAAAAGTTGTTTGAATTCATCTTTAATGTACACCAATTATATTTGAATGTATTAATCCATATGGTAAATAACCTAGCAACGTTTCTAATACTCATCTACTTGTGTTTCAGGAACTGAGGGGTTTGAATTTGACTGGTACGTTTGAATTGCCTGAATGGAAGACGAAGGCAGAAGGCAAGGGGCTTGCATTTGGACAAACTAGTTCCAAATCATTGAAAGACCAGCGCGAGAATTTGCCCATTTATCGTTTGAAACCCCAGGTATCCATAAACATCTACTACGTACATGCTGATAGGAAATTTCATTTTTATGTGCTATACTAACTTGAGATGTGTGGACCTTAAGCTCAACAGTAATATTGATGTCAAAATCACGCGAGACATCATTCCAATAATAATCAGTATTAAAATGAAGGGTATAATAAGCTATATTGGCCATCAAAATTTTGAAATATCAAATGAAAATAACTTTAACAAAATAGTGACTATCTTTAGCCCATTAATATTTAAATTTAAAAGGAATCATGTGAATTTACTATAGCTTTGCTATAAATATTGGTTTTTAAGGTAAGTAAAAAGCATGAACTCAAAAGAAGAATTGGTTGGTTACGAAGTAATATTTTCTTTGAAAATTGGAATCTACATTGAAATTAAAATACTTTATCTTATCATATCACAGTTTAGCATACAGTTCAACTTCTACAGTTCAATAAACCAATAATTATGACAAGGTTAGGTCAATTTAAATTTTTGCATCAAATTTATCAATTTCAAGTTGCCTGATATGTACGGCTATCGAGAATCCTTACAATTCTTCGAACTGCCCTGGAAAATAAATTATTCTGCCTTGATCTGACCCCCCAAAAGTGCACCGCAATAATGGTCTCAAATTCATTTTCATTTACGTCTAATGGAGGAATCTAAGAATGGGCCTCTTAAAAGTATATGAGCTTTACGTGTTTATATTAGTTGCTCAATACTTTTTGAATAAATTTCATAGTGTACTGTTCAAGATTCATTAAGATAACACTTTCTAAAAATAATGTTTTGTTTCTGTGTTTTTGACTTTTGACCTTCTAAAATATGTAGCTTTGTCAATGAACTTACTTATGTACTGAAAGTATTTGGGATACTTTTATTTTTAGTTAAAACCAGCAAGTATATAAAAAAAATTTCAAAAATTATGTTTTATTTTAACCAAAAATATCAATTTTTCTAATTTTATATGAAATTTTGACCTTTTGTTCTGGCGGTATAGCTATGTGATGCGCTCGGAAAGCATAGGGTACTAGTAGTCATTGGTGAGACAGGCTCAGGAAAAACTACACAAATGACCCAATACATGGTTGAAATGGGGTAAGCAATTATAGAAGTAATCTTCTGTTAGGGTTTACGAATGATTCATTAAAGATGATATTGCAAATTTTGTATACGCAGAAAGCTTGATATCTGCTATAATAATTTGCTACTTTATAAGAAAATTGGAGTGAAATTTCTATCTTAAATGTGCACAAGCTGCTTTAAATTTTCAAGATTCTTAGCGAAAATGCGACACGTTTTCTTTATATATTTGCCTTTATATGTGGTAGCACTAGCTTTATTAATCAAATATTTTTTGAGATATTTTTTTATCACGATTTTTTCATTTCGATGGCATACATTCATGAGTTTATACAGGTGCTAATTGATATTTTTATAGTTTTACTGGTCGGGGTATGATTGGGTGCACCCAACCTCGAAGGGTTGCTGCAATGAGTGTAGCAAAACGTGTCGCTGAGGAATTTGGTTGTGAGCTTGGCAAACAGGTTAGTTATCTTACAATGTTCTAGAACTTAGAGGCTAGTATGATCAATTCATTATTTATGTTTTTTCTATTGAAAAATATTTTTTTTACAAAATTTACCTCACCTTTTGGGAATGTTTTGAATTGTAAAGTCTTCAAAAAACTCAAAAGTCGCATGCATGAATATTTGTTTTCATTTTATATTATAATTTTATAGCTATAGAATTGTATACCAAGAATATGTATCAATCTTTTTTTAGAGCGGCAATTTACATCAGCTCATTGTTCAATTACAGCGCACAGTTTGGCTTTTTCGATTCACACTTTATTTTCATTCAGTTATTGTATACATATGATCGATGGCGAATGTCCACAATATATTTGTACAATGATAAGTATTTGCTCTTTTTTATATTCTTGAAGTACGTATGTGAAGTAAAACTTATTTAGTTGCATGCGCCATGAAAATCCAACAATTCTGATCCACAGATATTTTAATGTAGATTATAATTTTACTGCGAATGTATCCACTGATATCGTGTAATTTGACAGGTTCAACTGTGTGTACGTATGGATACGGAAATTAGAGCTGTATTTTTTTTATGTAAATGCAGGTGGGATATACGATCCGTTTTGAAGATTGCACATCTCCTGATACAGAGATCAAGTACATGACCGATGGTATGCTTATGAGGGAATACCTCGCGGATAACGATCTGTCTAAGTACGTATGCGTAATGCTCGATGAAGCCCACGAGAGAACAATACATACGGATGTGCTATTTGGCTTGTTGAAGGTATCTAAAACAAGACGAACATATGTGATGAACTGAATTCAGTTGTGTTGAAATTTCAAGTCGATAAAAGAAAATCCATACTATTAAATGAAAGCGAGTTAGAATTATTTCAGATGACGATGTTTCTGACCAGGAAGATCAAGGCCCTTTTTGCATTTAGGGGGCCGAATGTGTGATTGAGGTGTTATGGCATATGCGTGTCAATTATTTCTAAGAATATCATCAAAATTGAAAATAACCCAGACATAAACTACCATTTTTGCCTAGATTGTATGGTTTGTGCACATGTTTGTATCAATGTATACATGAACTAAATACAATAATGTTGTGAATGGTACCCTCCCATGCAATATATATATATCTTCTTTGATATGTGCTGAAAATATTTCTTCAGTTCATGATAATTATGCAAGTTGATATTCAGTACTATGTTTCAATTGTAACAATCTGGGAAATTGAAAAAAATTTTTCAAATTTATTTTCATTCTCAATTGGCTTTATTTTTAAAGTGACTCTATCGAACTAAATTCATTTTGATATTATGAAGGATTTGCTGAAGCGCAGAGAGGATTTTAGACTAGTCGTGACATCAGCTACTTTGGATGCCGAGAAATTCAGCGCATATTTTTTTGAGTGTCCAATTTTTACAATTCCTGGACGTACGTATCCCGTCGAAGTTTTATATACCAAAGAGCCAGAGCCGGATTATGTTGAGGCCTGTATTACTACGGTAACACAAATTTTTTGTAGAATTTTTTAAATCTAATTTTAACTGTGTGGCGCCTCACTAGCATTTATCCAGTCGAACAATATTTTTGTATTTTTTAAGGTTTGATCTCGTCCAGGACCTAGTCATCATTCGTATCATATAGTTCTTGACAAATTCATGATTGAAAGTTTGATATATAACGAATCTCTTGATTACACTGCTTTTATAGATCTGGTTTCTGACTAAATTCTGTTCATTTCGAAAAGGACTGAACTGAATGAAATAAAAGATTCAACAACAACCGAATGAACCCCTTCACAAGTTATAATTGACTATACTCAATTTATCTCGATTAAATTCTACATTAAGCAACTTAAACCGACTTCAGGTTTGCAAGTTTGATGATAAATTATTCCTGGCAATACCCTTACAGGTATTTATGAATATCAGATTATAGTATTTTGCAAGTAAAAATTTTCCTTCATACAAAAATTAAACCTTCGAACATGGAAAAATTGTATTTTAAGCATTTATTTTAATAAAAAACGTTGTTTCATTCTATATACATTTATGCATATTTTTGGTGCATTAAATATGAATTCATACATTTCTTTTACTAATGTCAGGTTATGCAAATCCACCTTAGCGAGCCAGCGGGGGATATCCTTGTGTTTCTTACGGGTCAGGTAAGAAATATAGCAGTTCTACCTTGAACTCAATCTGAATAATTTTTTTCATGCATTCATATCGTCATGCAGTTATTAGATTTTTTCATTGCTCATAATCTTAATGCAAGGTGGTAAATTTGTTATCAAAAGAGTGTTTATTTATAAATGTAAATACTTCTAATTTAATTGATAAGAAATAATTGTATTTTTCAAAAATAGACCATAAAATATACGAGCGTATGTGTTTCGTATTCTCCTTTTTCCTTAAATACATTGCTGACTAGATGTAAAGTGCCAATGGTCTCCCGTGCAAAATCGTCCCATTTGCCTTAATTCGTTTGTTTGTGTGTTTTAAAGACTTGGTTACATTTTATGACACCTTCAAGTAAATTATAGCAAGAGCAATTGTGCGGGAATTTTTATTGTATCGCATTAATATGATTTGCTTCCTATTTTCATCATATAATATTAATTATATAGGAAGAAATTGATACTTGCTGTGAAATCCTCTATTCCCGCATGAAAGCCCTAGGTGATCTTGCTCCAGAATTGATTGTTTTGCCGGTATACGGGTCTCTGCCCTCCGAAATGCAGTCCAGAATATTCGACCCTCCCCCTGCGGGTACCCGCAAGTGTGTGGTTGCTACCAACATTGCAGAGGCCAGTTTGACTATCGATGGCATTTACTATGTCATTGATCCAGGCTTTTGCAAGCAGAAGGCTTACAATGCAAAGATGGGTATGGACTCCCTTGTAGTCACCCCTATTAGTCAGGTTAGCGTTACTTTAATTACTTGTCATACTGCTAATCATAGTTAATTCGATAGTACATTAAATTTAGGATAAAATAATTTTGCTTTTAAGGAAGTTTTCACTTATTGCAAATAGATTGAAAAGTCATATCAAATCGGTTGTTACGACAGATTTTTACATGATAAAAAATTAGTTGACTTAAATCTCTTGTTGGAAGAATTTCTATAACTTTACCTGAACATTACACCTGGATTGTCATTGTGTTAAAATTAATGTAGTACAATTCCGAAAAGTCACGTGTAAAGAAGCAGTCTACCAGCGGTTATAGCATTTTTCACTAGTACCACTACTCTCTGGGGCCTAAACAGTTATATTTTCATGTATTAAATTTGTCTCTTTTGGCTTTTATTTGCTCATATGATCATTTTATTTGATTGAAACGATAAAGATGTAGTTGCCAAGGATATGTTATATTTAGCAACTGTACTGAATGGTTACAGGCCAGTGCTAGGCAGCGAGCTGGTCGTGCCGGTCGAACTGGTCCTGGAAAATGCTATCGATTGTATACCGAAGTCGCCTATAAATGTAAGCATCTAACTATAAAAGATATAAATTGCATGTATGCTATATTTGTATGCCTATGCACCTGAGTAAGCATTCAACTATATATTTAAGTTTGTATGCATTATTATGAATTCGTTTTTATCGCATGGTCAAAAAGTGTTACGTCGTATTATAATTACTCTAGCTTTTCTTATTCAAATTTGGTTTTTGTGCAAGTTACAAAATTTTAAACCCTATAAAGTAGGAAAGCTTATTGAAAAACACAAGAAGAGCTGTATATATGTTCAAATATTAGAGATAGGAAGATGGTACATAGTGACGAGGCAGTGAGATGTACCATAAAATTCGAAATCTCTCAAGAAATTTAGTTTTATTTTCCAGAATATGTAGAATTATATTCCATTGTGTAGACTTGGAATTATGCATAAGGAATGTGTTATAGGTAAATACATCGATTGGTAAGCCAAAATCGAATGAGACTGATGGCCATGTACCAAATGGTATCATCGAAATGCATAGATTATGCCAGATGGATCAAGGGAAAATAGGCCCTATAATGCAAAACAGTTTGTCGAGAAATATGCCACTAGTAAAAAAATCAAAAACTGGTATTATGAATGAGATAGAGTTTAATATATCATAAAGAAAAAGAAAATGTATACATCAAAGATTAATGGAATATAGATGATAGAAAGAAATTTCGAGTGTGCAGGGATTGGATATGCATTCCGAAAATTTAAAAAGATAGAATCGTACTGCAACTTTAATAATAAAATCTTGAATTATCGCGATAAATGCTGATTTCTCAGAGTTGGAGGTCATTTTTTTAACCATGAATGCATATTTATCAAACTTGATTGCTAATTTGTCAAAATTGAACGAGAACAGTTATAGGTTTTACATTTTTTTTCCATTTATCGATGTCAGTTGTAAATTGATGCTTTATTCATATTCTCTTAAATAATTTCGAATCTGCACAGTCAGTGCTGAAAAAATAGTTTGGACTTATATCTTCAAAGTGCATACTTGCAATGCTAGAAGCATGGCTGAATCGGTATTTAATGTTTTCATCTTCTTATTGAAAAAATTTATGACAATATCCTTGTTAGCCTTCTCGGCATAAATGCTTAAGACATATTTATCCTTTCAATAGTTTTTTTTCAAGTTTAATTTAAAATGATAATTACATTAAATTTAAACGATCATTCGCATTTTTTGTACATTTTCAGCTGAAATGCTTCCATCAAGCATACCCGAATTGCAGCGAACGAATTTGGGTAATGTTGTGCTGCAGTTAAAGGCAATGGGCATAAACGATTTACTTGGATTTGACTTTATGGACCCTCCACCAATTGGAACACTAGTATGTGCTAAAAGTCAACACTATCTATTTGTATTGCTTGCTAGTTTTAAACACAATTAATTCTTATGCGCATACTATACGTTATGAGAAAGAGAATTTGTGGAAAATGAAATTTCTTTAGGCCACAAGTTGCTATTTAAATTTCTTCTATAATGTATTGTAAAGTTAAAAACATCTATGAAAAAGAGGAAGTACTAATTGTGAAAAGTATAAAATTTAATTTTAATTTAGTATGGCTCTAAAACTATACTATAAGAGCAGTTTCTGTACAGTACATGTCTAGTCAACTGCTAAGTATCAAATATGAATTAACATGTACTTTTAAAATTAATCACATGTCTTAACATTAGGTAATACCAATATCCAAATTTCCTTTTTACATCAATCTTATCTTATTTCAGTATGGACAGCTCTTTTAATGTCTAGCATTTATTTGCAGGCTTTTCAAATTATTTGAAATCATAATAAGGCCTTATTTTTACATTATTACTAATTGTCCTGTACTGTTAAAAAAATATATATATATTAATTTTCAGGTCAGCGCAATGGAAAGTCTATACGCTTTAGGGGCTTTAGATGAAGAAGGACTTCTCACTCGTGTTGGTACAATTTCAACTTTATCAGTTCTTTATATATTTTATATCTCACCTTTTAGTCAAGTAGTTTTATAAATTGCCTAGAACATAATTAAACTGGTTTATATCAAAATGTTATTATCCAATCAAATTGTTCAAGCTCATTGTAAAAGGTCAATGATCTAAATATTTCTTTGTTCTAAGAAATTCCACAAAAATGCCAGCAAAGGTTCCTTATATCAATCTAAAAGTATTTAACTTGAATATGAAACAGAGTCTTTGGTTTTTTGTTCGTTCAGAATTCTTTTGTTTTGGAGCTTTAAAAAACAAATAAAATTTTCAATGCTGTTCATCTAAATTCTATAATATTATTCTTTTTAATGCGCTTTAACATAGCTGATATAAATTTATTTGTGTTCCTTAGATCAATTAAAAATTCCAATAAATTAGAAAATGACATTTTTTTGCAAAGAAACATTAATCTCTTTGAAATCATGCTACAAAGTTTTATATATGCAAAGTACTCGTATATGTTCAGATTGACTGACGATATAGCGCAGAAATACCGAAATTGAAATTTATAGATAAATCAGTAATATTGCAAGTGAATATTGTTCTAGAAGCTTATTTTTTGCAGCACTTTAACTAATGCCTAGTTTTATATACCAGTCTATATCGAAAGAATCTTATGTGCAGCTAGATACGGCTAGCTGTATGTTGACAAAATAAAGTTATACATATTCTTGTAGATATTATTGAAAGCGGCTATTTCTTGAACATTAAAATTTATATAAAAAATATTTATAGGCAGAAAAATGGCTGAATTTCCATTAGAACCGCAGTTGTCTAAGATGCTTATCATATCTGTGGAGCTTGGTTGTGGAGAAGAAATATTGACTGTTGTGTCCATGCTGTCAGTTGAAAATCCATTTTATAGACCAAAGGAAAAGCAAGCGCAGGTAAACTATTATCCTGAATAGGTACCTTAATAGGGGCATGAAGTGTGTATAAGTTATAATTGAAGAGTGTTCAAGATGAATGTACAAAGTATAATTTTGGATAGGACTGTAGTTTGGCAAATTTTCTAGTGTATTTTCAACTGCACATATGTAGGTTGAGGTATACAGTGTGTTACTTCAAATGTAGCAAACATTTCAGGACCACTGATATATCTGGAAATCTGAAGCTAAACTTAGCACAATATGAATACGTCATTTATTCTTTATAAGTGAAAATACTTTGAAAGTGAATTTATTATATCAGAAGTTCAATGTGCGAGAGAGATTCCGAGTAGAGGTTCTTGTAGGGCAAATTTAGTTTGCAGATGGCTAATTTAAGAGCTTTATATGATGAACAAGAGTCATATTTTTATCTCAAGCAAGCTGCATAATATGTATCCTTTGGGTGATATGGCCAGTTTTATTCTCTCAATTTGATTGGTTGGATAACAATTCTTTCCAAAGTTTGAATAATTTCGTGATTGCATGAAAGAAAGATGTATTTATGAATATATCGTCACTGTTTAATTTGTCTTGTACTAATAAATGAAACTGTAACTTACTTTTTGGAATTCCTCCAGATAAAACTTCTTGCGAGGTATTATTTCTATGCTACCATTGACATTTATTTCCCTCAGTATTAAAATAGGGTCTATAAATATTAGTATGTGCTACAGCCATAAGCGTTAACCGGAGTACAACTTTTTTCTTATGTTGAAAGTGTCAGTTTGTACATTATGTATATTTTAATTTTTGTTTATAAGTAAATTTTGTTTGAACGATGTCATCATTTTTTTGTTCTCCAAGGCTGACATGAAAAAAGCGAAATTTTTTCAGCCAGAAGGAGATCATCTTACTCTGCTTGCTGTGTACGAAGCGTGGAAAGTTTCGAAATTTTCAAATCCTTGGTGCTATGAGAATTTTATTCAATCCAGATCTATGCGCCGAGCACAGGTACATAAAATTTATATTTTTGGCATTTTTCCTATTTCTAATTTATATATATGCTTGTTATATATGCGTTATTTGTTAAAAGTTAGTGCTATTCAATTTAGTTGTTATTTTTTCAGCTGCTTTACATGATTTGCGTTAATTTGTTTTACTGTTATCTCTGTTGCAGCTAAATGTGTTGCTCATTATTCATTTTATCTGGTAATGAATCTCTCTGCTTATGATTGCAATCTGTAGGCATGCTAAAAAAGAATAATAGATTTACATATTTATAGTATATATATATATTTGTAAATATTAAAATATGAACATATATCATATCTTTGTTTCATATGTTGTCAGGATGTACGAAAACAACTAGTAAGTATCATGGATCGTTATAAGATGGATATTGTATCGGCAGGAAGGAATTATAACAAGGTAAATTTATAAATATATAAATTTTTATCAAATTAGCATTTCGATTTCTGTCCGAATGCTCATAAATAATTTTCATGTGTCCTCAAGAATCTGTTTTTTTAATTAAAACAAATCTACTTTGTTTTCTAACAAAAGTCCTTAAGTAATATATGAATACATGTGCATCAGCCTTCAATTTGTTAAGGCGACTCCCCCCCCATGCTACACTGCCATCCTTTTGTGTTTTACAATGGCAATTTATGCTTGAAGGTTCTTTTGGCAAAATTGTTAGAGGAAATCAATTTCATTGCACCACATCATCAACCTCCCATAAACTTAGGCTGAATTTTTATTGTGATTGGTCAATTTCAAGTCTTTCGCTCTTTGTTAGTTATAAATGTAGGTATTATTAGCTGGCCTTGGGCATACATTTTAGCGTTATTTTTTGAAAGTACATTGCTTTTGTTAAGGTTCGGCGGACGATCGTTTCTGGCTATTTCACGAATGCAGCTAAAAAAGACCCAAAAGAAGGCTACATGACTATGGTTGAAGGAAATCCTGTGTACATACATCCAAGCAGCGCTCTCTTCAATAAATCTCCTGAATGGGTGTTATATCATGAACTTGTATTGACTACCAAAGAATATATGCGAAATGTGATGACCATTGAACCAAAAGTAAGTTTTTTTATTTCATTCAAAGTTTTATGGCTAATAGTTGCTAAGATATAGCTAGCTATTCCTCCTAGCTGTATAGTAATTCAAATTGAAGCAGATTCATACAGTATACTATCCAGTATACTAGCCCTTATTTGAATAATTAGTTACAGAAGAGTTTTCTAGAACAATTTCATGTTGAAGTACAAAATTGTGTATTTAAGTCTATAATATCCATCTCTTTCCCTATCTTACTCTCTCTGCTGTCTTTGCCTCTTTGTGCTCTTTTAACAAAAAATTGTAACAAAAATGAAATTATGTAAATTCTACAACGAAGTAAATCATCTCAATAATTCACTTTATATTAAATTTGGTGTCTATATATATTCATTTATTATTGAAGCTGTAATGTACCAATAGATCTAATTCCTCCTCAAAAACTCTGCAGAATTATTGGTTTAATCGATTCAAAATGATTATTTACATGAATGCTAGCCACTAAATTTTATGTTCATACGATATAAAGATTATAATCATCGAAGACTACAAAAAATTTCAATTTGATTATGTATATGTTCTTAATAGTGGTTGGTTGAGTTAGCACCTCAGTTTTATCAGGCGGCAGATGCAAACAAGATGACTAGACAGAAACGAATGCAGAAAATTGAACCGCTATATGATAGGTAGGTTAAATTATTTATTCAATTTTTTGTTTGTATTAATGTTATATAGAGAAGTTCATGGCAATATTTATTGCTGTCATTTCAAACTAATGAATTTTCACTTTAAATGAATACGAAAAGGCCGTATTTCTCATGTTCAGCTTCAGATTTTCAGATATAACATATTCCAAATGTAGCTCATCAATTCAGTAGACCCAACTGATTCATCATATCCAAATAACTTACTGTAATTGCAAAATTAATTATTGTGCCAAGATAAAAATTTGTATTGAAAAATTTGGGCATTTTTAATTAAATTACTTTTGTTTACAGGTTCAACCCTCCAAATACTTGGAGGCTTAGCAAGAGACGCGGATGATTTTATAGCAAAGACCTCATACAGAATAATAAATAATACGACAAATATTATTTCATGAACTTGTACTCTTTGCAATTATATGAATATTTCTTTGATTTCACTATCATAGATACTATGGACGTTGAAATTTTCTCTGCCTGCTGTATCTGTAAAAGAATGTGCAATAGATTTTTAATGTATATTCAAATTTATGTAAGATTTATGAACAGTGCAATATAAAAAACTAAAAATTGAGATTCATAGCTTTCAAAATGCCGAAAACTTTTCAAAAAATTTTGTATCTTGGTGTGCGCTTAAACCGCTGTACACTTAGCAAGAAGATTGCTTTCACAGCTTAGGTCTATGACGACCTACAAAATATAATTTTCTTGTGCTCAAATATGCTCTGATGGAATGACAATATGCCTTTATGTATATCAGCATATTTATATACTGACAATTACCTGTGGCTGTTACCATTACATCTTGTTATTAAGCAGTTTAGTTGTAACTTTGAGCTTAGTATTACATTGCCATTTGATCTAAATGAACATTTAAATGAAATGTAGCCTTCAATCATTCATATTAAATTGGCTTTGCTTGACAATCCTAACAGATAGGAGAGCTTTAATGCAAGCTTAATAACGCTTGTTCTCTTTCAAGAATTTCATGTTTCTCTCCCATCCATTTTGCATTTGTTAAAAGATAGTATTTGATAACTTTTTGTCAAAGATTTTAACTTCCTCCACTATGGCACTCGAATAGACATGATAAGGGTTTAGGTTGCATTGAAGATTCACCGTTCAAGTATTTCTTTAGAAATATATTGGTCAAAGACGTAGGACAGCTACGTATGCTAATAGATATTTATGTAGAGAATACTTATTGATTCATGTGTATTTAGAAGAAGATTTGAAATATACAAAGTACCTGTAAAAGATTACAGTAAAACATTTAAATGGAATTTACCTTTTATAAAAGCTTGCAATGAAGCCATGTATCAGTGCATTTATACCTCTTTAAGAGTGCAATGAGAACATATACAAATGGGTTATACAGAGTAATGAAATTTTTATAATTGACAATTCAGCTAGTTGATCATATGTACCTGAATCCTGTCGTTTAGATTGAAAGTATGAATAAAGTTGCAATCATTATTCGATGCAATGCAGACGATACTCTGAAGTTTGAGAATGAAAATTCATCAGACTTGTGCATTTGCCAGAAAGTGTTAATATTCAGTCATTTTACTGCACAGAGTTGTGGTGTGAGTTTTAATGATATCATGCCCATAGTACATCTCTCATGTATTTGAAAAAAACAAAAAATCAGTAAAAAATGAAAATTCTAATTAGCCCTGCCGTGAATGCCTCATGCTTAGAGAATACTCCTCAGATGGAAGCCTTTAGCTACAATAATGTAACTTCTTTTTTAAAAAATATTGAAATTAACGTTTTTAAGAGGAAGATTTTTCTCCTAACTTGATGCCTAGATTCCCCAATCCTTGGCAATTATTTCTAAATACCATGACCTCGTTTCAGAATAAATTGAAATTTCCATTGCTTCCTTCATCTTATATGGATAAATTGCTGAGTCTAACAGCATTCCTCCATGTATGTTCCACAAACAGTTTTTTCGTATCACCGCAATAATACTGCTGTTAAAGTCCAGATTAATATTTCTTTCACTCGATTTTGAGACACACAGGATGAGGCTGTGAGACTTTTTACTTAATTCATTGCGTTCATCATGACATCAATGCAACTTGGCTTCTGAATACTACGGCTAGAGCTCTAGTTTCATAATTTTAAGTTGTCAACAGGAAAGATTGTCAGCCAACTCTTCAATTGATTAACCCAATTAACGCTTAAAACTTTTGATATCAAGAATCAAAGAGACTTTGTAGTTTATTGTTTGGATATTTATGAATTGTATACCTGTAGAGTTGCCCATAAAGACAAGTGAGACAGTATCAGATTTTACAATGAAGTGGGAAAAAATGAAAATGGATAAAAGTAGACATATAATACGATGCTGCCAGTGAAAATTTCGCTGAGCTGTCAGTTACAATCATCTACCTTGCCAAATCTCTAATTTTTCTACTTCACAGTAGAACAGCGCTGAGATCAAAGAGAGAAACTATCGAATGCTTGAAGAATCATTGGGGGTACGTTTAAGTAAAAGACTATCCTGGCTGTCAAATCCATCCCCAGGCTGAAGCCGCTTAAGTCCACTTATACCGTTTCTACGAAAAATAATGCAAAAATTCAAGTAAAACATTTAAAAAATAGAGTATACAGCAAAATTTTGCATTCATCGAATTTTATTCAAATTTAAAAATATAAGAATCAAAAATATATCACGTAATTTTTCTAAAATATATAAATATGAAAAATTGCTGTTTGATGAAATAAATTAATTGCGAAACATGCATCATCCAAAATTCAATCCTTTCACTAATTAAGAGTTAATACGATATTTGAGAATTGGATAAATAAAGTGAATTTAAGCCACCATCTAATTCTTACAGAAAGAATTTTAAATTTAACTACCAAAGCTCATCAGCAGACAAATATATTCAACAAAACATTGAAATTTTTCCAAATGGGAAAAAAACATGGTCCAAATCGTGATGATAACCTACCTACATGAACAAATAATTTAAAATTAGGCTGAAGCTTACCCCAATAATTCCACGTTGCGCGATATCCCTAAAATAAATACAAAGAAAAAAATCATAAATCAGTCTAGAAAAAATATGAGGGACAAAACGAAAACTTAATTGATGCATACATTTTCTGAATCTAATGAAAGAAACAGAATAAAAATAGAACCACTATTCATCAAAAACATCAAACTTGGATAAAAAAACTTGATTTTAACAAATATTCAATAATTTAAAAGTAAACAAAAAATTCATACTGCATCAAGTTCAGCTTCAGATTTTCGGATATAGCGAAGTAATTCCGTGTTCCGGACAGAATGATTTTATTCAAAGTTTACTCTATAGACTAAGTCAAATTTATACATGAAGGAAAGAATCGGGGTTAATGTCCGTTTCATTCTTTAATTTACATTAGAAATAAAAGCAAGGGAATTGGAGTTGGCAAAAACGAGCTAGTGCACGAGAGTGAAATTTCGCAGTGAAAAAATCACCTCAATTCAAGAAGAGATCACCGACCTGGGCTGCCCGTTTCCATCCCCTGCTCCTCACCCTGCCCCTTGAGCTGTTGATGCTTATCCATGCTTTTTTCCTCATTCGTTAAACTACGCTCCTCTACAGAGAGCACAAAAAATCAATACATAAGAGTAAAAAAAATTTTACAAATACTAAAAAAATCAAAAAACCCTGATTACATTTTACGTTTGAAACTGCTTTATATTGTTTTGTGTAGTGTTTTAGAACGTTCAATAATTATTCTAGAACAAAATTCAAAATGAAGTAAGTTGAAAACTTTCGAGATAAAATCACTTTTTATTTCTTTGCATTTATTATGAGAATGATACACACTTGTACTATATATATATATATTTAAATGTGCATATAACAATACTACAAGTCACAATGAAAAAAAGTGAAAAAAACATACTATTCAAGAAAATGAAAATAAGCAGCACTTGAATTTCACATAAAACATAAATTACACTGAGGTACATAAAAAGTAATTTAAAATAAAATTTTGATTTAAAGAATATAATTTTACAAAACATACCATTTTTGCGATGAATACGAAATCCAAATATACGAGGAACATAGGCTTCCTTTGATTTCATATGCGATATCTGCAGCACGCGATAAAATACAAAAGAACAATCTCACGCTTCAAATTTATAAAGAACCTCTAAATGTATTACTGATAAAAATGAAGGAAGAAATGAAGCAAATTACTTTACCTGGTAGGTCATACAGAAAAGGTGCGCAAACGTAGATCCAAAGTACGAGCCGTCTATCTGCCCTGGACTTGCCGGAGAACTCCATGGCACATATAAATCTTCGCACGATGGGCAAAAAAGCTTAACGCCTTCCACCTGCATCACATTTTTTGCATTGAGACCAAAAATTTTTAAGACAAAAAACATTAACAAATCCCAATACAACAAAAAAAAACCTAATGAAGAAGAATAAGTCATGATTTTGAGAAGTAACTACTAAATAAACTTGAAATTTATATTCGTAATATGATGAATTCTTAACTTAAAGAAACAAATTATAATGGAAATTTAATTGAGTTATATAGTATAAATATTTATGAAGTTTTTACAAGGAAAAATGGAATTCGTATAAACTTGTACGATTTAGCTCGATTTTACGCATGATTGACTATAATTCTACAGTTTTGTATTTTTCTGGGCTTATTAAGTGCATTATACCAGTGCAAGAAAAAGTATTCATGTATAAATAAAGTATACCGATTAATGCATAAATGTTCCTAATCTAAAAAGTGATTGAAAAAGTATTAGGACCACCAGAAAAGTGTAAGGAAATATGATATATACTCTGCCATCACAAACAATTCCAAACGTAATATAGTGCTATAGAAAGGCAATATTGACCTTTTATGCGCCATCTTTTAGATGTGAAGAGGCATAACCTCAACTCTGACCTTTTACTGATTATCATCTAATATGTTTTATGTTGTCTTTCTTAAATATAGAAAATGATACAATTTTAGCGATAATGAGTATTTCAATGTATACTGGACTTTTTGTTTCCATTCAAATTAGTATAGGAATCGTTGAAAAGCCATTATCTAACTAAAAAATAATTTCTGAACTGCAATTTAGTTTGAGAGATAACAGCATGAAAATTAAATGAAGCAGAAAGTACTGATACTCGGACTAACCTTAGGTTCATCTCGAAGTCCCACTGGTATAACAGATGCACCACCACAATAAAATCTCGGGCAGCGACCAAAATCTTGCATTGTATATTTTTTATGCATTGCCTGTTGCAAAATGTACATTATAATAATTTCACATATGCACTATTGTGTGGTAGTATACGGAAGAATTAAAATCTTTTTCACATCGTTTTATTTCCATTTTATTCTAGAAAGATAAAAATATGTATTTTTGTATATAATAAAGTCTGGAAAGTGGCCAAATTTTAAAGCCTAAGAGTATATTATTAACATGAGTATAGAAGAAGTAAGTGCATCAAGTATACACTCAAGTGCTCATCCTAGCTCTATAGTCAAATGTACTGATTGCAAGAATTTACTCTAATACTTCAATAGATTTTTCAGTTTGGCAATATATTTGGCATCATTGCTGAATATGCACCACTACTCAGCTTCAAAATTTTCAATTTTGTTCAAGTTTGTGAACAACGCATATATTAGATGAAATTCAGTAATCATTCAAGTAACCAGCTTACCACGGTCTTATGTAAAAGTTAAAGTAATATTTATCATAGTTTCACATATACTTGTTAGTTAAGATATTTCATTTGATATAGATTCGACTGATGATAATTACCTCTAAACCGCTTGTAGTTATAATATAACGAGCGTGTATGAGGCCATAAAGCATGTAGCTTGATTGTAAAAGTTCATCGTCAGAATCATCAGGCACTGCGAAGAAAATGGAAATGTATTACGATACTGAAACATTTCTCTTGCAATCATTTTATGGGATATATTCATCTTTCCGTCCGAAACAAACATGCAAAAGTTTAAAAGTTAATTTGCTAAGCAAATCACCTCCTTTATCTAGTATCATGTCCAAGCTTTGATTGAGATTTGGAATCAAAAGCCGTAATCCGTAAAGGTTGAATCCGTCCTCTATATAACTGCGCTCCACCTCGCAAAACATTTCATGGCCTTCAAGGGCACAGAACCATTCGATCCAACTTTCGCCACGTTCTCCAGTAGATGATGTATCAGACATTCTACTGGATATTTCTTCCTATTTTTAGAATTTCAATTGGGACGAACTGCGTATTGTACAGAAATGAAACTATTCTGCCCAATCGACAAATCACTCTTTGCAGAACTTGTCACTCAGAACCCACTGCACAAGGATTTTTTAAATTTATCGTAGAATATTACTTAAAGTAAAGTATACTTTTGTCTTCTCTAATGCTGAAAATGGAAACAGGATTTTGGATTTAGGAAAAGAGAAAATATCCTCTCCCCAAGTCTGCTAGTTGAAAACTAAGCAAGAACCTAGAGACAAGCGAACGACGATACGAAATACGATCTCCTCGAACAATCGCACGAGTACAAATGCTAGGAATATCAAAAAATTATGCACGACCGCAATCACGGCAGTCTCTAACTATTAAAACAACTTGAAAAAACTGTTACTTTTTATTATTTTATAAAAAGTAACAAAATTAGGGAATTTTTCAGTGATCATCTTATGAATCGACTCGATATAAAAGTATTTTACACGGGATAAGTCAATGCATGAATATACTCATGCTGAAAGAATCAGTTTTGCCTTGTTCTAAGTGTCTTACTTTTTTTTCCTATTTACTGTAAAACCTTTCAATACTGCAACAGCCTCATCAATGTTACTGAATCCATAGCAATATGGCAATAGTATTCCATAGTATAGTTGTCCTAGCAGCAGCTAAATCAGACCATTACGCTGCAGTTTGGCGGGTAATATCAATGGTATCCCCACAAGATTCAAATACAAAGGGGGAACAAAATGAGCATGTGCTTGTTCAAATCAATCATAATACTTTGTTTTCTTGACATTTGTGTTGTGCAATTGCCTTGTGGCCAGATAGCAGAGCCGCATACTTAAGAGATGAATTTTGCAATTTTTCAGTTCTAGACATTAAAATAGGAAATGTCAAAGGGTTTCTGGTATCCAACAGCAGTGAGGTCAAAAAGCTTAACTTGGCTATGAAAAAGAATTTTGGTATCCTCAGGAATGAACAAAGCTGCATCCTGCCAAAGATGATAAAAAAGAGTCATAATAAGTTATTTGTATATCCTAACACCCCTATGGGACAGACATTAGTATGATGTCCAAAGACATCTATATCTTTGCTATGATAAAAGGAACATGGTACATTTGAGAAGAGAACCTGAAGTTTTAGCCAGACTTTACCATTATTTGAAAGTCACGATAAAGAACTAGTGATCAGATGGCCACGATAGGAATAGCTTGAATCCATGCTGCTGCATGTACCATTGGGATACCTTGAAAATGAGCTTGAGTGTGAGGATCAACTGAAAAGGCAAGAGAGATGTTTGAATAGAGTGCTGGTAGTCTAATGTGAGCTGCTATTACACATGCCCTTTTCCAGCTATTCTTGAAAGCTTAATCTTCTTACCCATGATTTTCAGGCAGTTATATTCATATTTATAACGTTTTTAAACTCTTCCAGCAACTTTTTTGCTTGGGTTTGTATCAATTAAACCCTAATTAGCAGCACTACCATTCAAAACCATTTTGTATTACTGCCACCCGAGCCGATTCAGCATCACCACCGCTTGAGCTCATCCAGCATCTTCACCAGAGCCTACGCAGCCTTGTAATGTATTATAGTAGTATATGCAGTTTTCTTTCGTTATTCTTTTTATTTTGCAAAACCAATACATTTATTAAGTATTTACAATGTTCAATTCATTTGGAATTGATTTTGTAGTGCAAAATTTCAAATAAATAAGATTTTTTTATTTCTGAGATGCTAAATTTGCATGAGAGCTTGTTGAGCTGATCTTGAATTCAGTCCTAAACTCTTGTGCATAAGAGTATGCACAATATGAAAATTCCCCTAGTTTAGATCGCTAGATTTTATGTTCTGTTTGTTGTACTTAAAACATCTGCAGAGTTACAGAACAGTTCAGAAAAATAAAAAGATAAAATTGTAATATATCAAAAGTGGAATTCAATTTTTGGTTGAGGCAGAATCAAAAATTTCATTTAAAAACTTGAGTAAAGCTACAAGCATTCCGGAATAATTTTTCAAACTAAGTAGAAATATGACAAGCACTTAACATGTCCATACTTTTTTACCTTTTATATAGCTGACTTAAAAACCCATTAACTCTCTAGCTTAGAAATTAAAGTGAATAAGGTGAAAGCTACATATGAGAATTGAACTTTTCATCAGAAATTGCACGATCTATCACCGTTATTGTTGAATTGAGTGTAGTTTACAAGAAAATAAAGGTTGAAAATGTTCAGAAATAATGATTGACACGATGAATTTAAAATGAGTAGTGATTTGGGGCAGTTTCAAATTTCAAAAAATTTCAAAATTTTGCGGCAAAATCAGTATTGACAGTTCACAATTTAACTAGCTTTTCTGAAGGCACCAAATTTTACGGAGTGTAATCATTGGCCATGATCCCGCCAAAGATGTCAATGGATAACAGAAAATATTAGCATATCGTGTAACAAAATTCTCACAAAAATTGATGGAAAATCTCAAATATACCAAGTTATTATGAATAGAAAAAACATAAATGTCAAAACAACTTTTGCAAAATTTTTCTTATCACTTGGAAAATAAGCCTAAGAATGTTCTATAAGTAAATACGACTAGTATCTTGAGGTTGGTAGTCAACATTATCTCTCTGTATTCGATTTCTATCTCCCCTCTCAAGCAACGATCCGTACCGATCATTACTGGCAGGAATACTTTGCATGTCATCGCCATCATAGTCTTCTTCTTCTTTCACCTTGTGACCCGATAAGAATGAACTGTACTTGTGACGTACATACACTGGAACCATTTCGGTTATAAATCGCGAGGCAGTTTCAGTACACTGGAATGTGCGACTTCGACTTGCTAATCTTCTGGCATCTATCTCATG
Source organism: Vaucheria bursata (assembly GCA_032358265.1). Taxonomy (NCBI): domain Eukaryota; class Xanthophyceae; order Vaucheriales; family Vaucheriaceae; genus Vaucheria; species Vaucheria bursata. The sequence continues at coordinate 103,781 of JAULBW010065900.1, forward strand.
CCATAGCTCGCCGAGTATCGTATGTTTTCCTGAGACACCATTGACAAGTTAAAATTGATATAAGATACTAATTTATTTTTTCAGATCTCCACCAGGTAGATGCAAATTCAACAAGTGTCCTAAAGCAGCTTCAAGAAACGATATAAATCTTTCCCAGAGACACATTGAATGCAACAGCATATTCAGATTACACCAAAATAAAATGAATTTGCTTTTGCACCAGCACAATTTAACATTTTTTTAAAAGCAAAAAATTTCACATTTTATTTACTTCAACGTTAAAGGTTCTGAAAATATTTACTGGTTTCAATAGAGCGGGAAAGATGAAAAGAAATATAAATGGTGCAGTAAATAAAAAAATGTCTAAAATAAATATATATTATATAAAAAAAATATTCTGCACTTTATTGTGTAAAACCTTACCTGAAATATCAAATCAGTAGCATATAATACATATGCATGCAAAAAATTTATTTCGATTGGCATATGCTAACAAATACCTCTTGTTCCATTTTTTATTAATAATCTAGATTGAAATAAATGAAGTCACTTGACCTCTCAAGTTCATATTACAACATATTCATTCAGGGTCAGCCAATGTAATGCTGAGATAACTTACCAGGCGGACGATATAATTTGAGAGCTAGACTACTGAGAACCACTAAAGTAGAAGAAAATGCCATGAAACCCGCAGCAACAGGAGGCGTTAAGGACAGGCCAAAATGAGGCAGCAGAGCTCCAGCTGCTAGGGGCAAGGCAATTGTATTGTAGCTCAGCGCCCACACAAAATTGAGTCGAATTCGGGCGAGTACGACCTTAGAGAGGTGCAGCGCTGTGGCAACTGCCATTAAATCACTACGTACTAACACCACATCCGCAGCCTCAATCGCCACCTGAGTAGATACATCGATAATTATCCATCATACTTTCTTCCAGTTGTCAGAGTATGCAGTAAACTTTAGATGCAACAAATTTGACGGTATAACTAAAGCTAAACTTAGACACAATCAGGACTTCTTTGTATTTGCTATCAGTGAAAATTCATTACAAGCAATTTTGTTCTATCGGAAATTTACAGTATAACAAATCGTTCTCACATTCGAATATAGAAATTACTCAATATTTGATAAAAGTGTACAGGTGCATATATGAATACGTAAGGTAAAGAAAGAGTTAAAGATCCTAATGCACACAAAGTTAAAATGTAGAATACAGCACTATAGTATTCTAATAAAAAGCATGTGCTTCCATATTTAGATCAACTCAGCGCTTGAAAATTTGAAGTATATAATAAATAGTATAACAAAAAATCTTAAATCCACCGGGAAAATGAAAGCTCCAAAACCATTTGAAACTATAGCATAAGCTCTCTATACGAGGGAAGACTAGGGGTAGAAATTATAAAAAACTATAAATGAACTCCTATTTAATTCGATTTGCATTGAAAATATACAATTCTGATAAGGTAATTTTTGCTGAAGAAGTATTAGCATCATAAAACGTTACATTTCTGAAGGTGCCATTAAGGATTTTTTTAGTGATGTCTTAGCGGTAGCATATGAAAATTGTTACCTGAGATCCAGCCCCAATAGCTATACCGACATCAGCTGCAGCCAAGGCAGGGCTATCATTTATACCATCCCCTACCATACCCACTACTGCCCTGCACAAAGGATCATACATCAAACTTCCGATAGATCAAATTTACTTTTAGCAAATTAATTTTGGATTCATAACATATAAATTAGGTAATCCTAGTTAGAACATAAACGAGTAGTCCATTCATAAGCATGCCAATATTTAGAAGCATTTAAACTTTCAAGTTGTCATCTTCAAAAACTGTTCTAATTTAAAATCAAAAGGTCTAATATTATGGCAAATAGAAGAAACTCCCTTGTCTAAAATTGAAATTTATATCATCAATTCATGCAAATTTTGAATTTCAGCTAGTAACAATAAAAAGCCATATGCATATAGAAAAATCATCAATGGACTTGCCTGTGTTCGGATTGAAGTTGGGTAACCTTTCGTGACTTCTGCGCAGGCAAAAGCTCTGCTAATACTCTATCCTACACGCGCACATATTTTTCTTAAATACATAACGTAATTATTCATCATTTTGCTGAATTAGTTCACAAGAGTGAAAATGATGCAGATAAATTTATACATAGCATATGAATGCCAAAATAGAGTGAATCATGACAGAAAGTAACGTAAGCCCAGATTTTAATCTTAAAATTGTCTTGTTTGATGCGAATAGATTGATTCATGGCAGTTTCATTGGAAATTCCACCCACACTATCAACAGTAACAGGTGCAATGACTTCTTGAAACAAATTTGCAATATTTTGACTCAAAATAACAGGTCAAATACAAGTTTTTTACAGTTAACAGGCTATTTTATTACATTCTTAATATCTTTGTAATATAACCACTAGGACATATAAATATTCATCTCAGTAGAAATCTGGAGGACAGCAGGTCACAAACAGATCCTAACAAATTATTGCTTAATTTCATTTAAAAAGTTGTACAATTGCTTACAGGCTGTATGCCAACTGCCTGAGCCAGCGATGCTGCTGTCCTTATGTTATCTCCTGTCATCAGCCAAGTATGTATGCCCGAATATGCGAGCAATCTAATAGCCTCCGCTGCCTCTGCTCTGGGCTGGTCTGACACTGCGATTGCTCCTATAACGGTCCCCTCTACAGCCACCAGAACGGCTGTTTTAGCCTGAAATTCGAAACCATAGAAAATGAAAACAAAAGTATTGACTTTTATTAGCGAATTTTCCTAGAGACTACCATGCATCGAATCTTACAGTTGATTTTTTTACAAATGTACTTGAGGAGAAAGAGGCAAAGATTATGGTACTGGAAATAACAATTCAAAGAGATAGAAAGAACACAAGAAAAAGGAGAAATTAACATTATCTACATGATGACTTCAAAGACTGGGTTCAGGTTAACTTGAAGTCCTAACTCGACGAATCAAAACCAATGATTCGGGATTCAAATAGCCTTAAGAGTTCAGAAATTGTAGGGTTTATAGAATTGAACATCATCAAATATGGCCTAATATGTGTACTCTAGGAGCTTAGGTAATTTATGGCAAAAAGTATCTTTTCTTGCACAAGCAATGAATAAACACAAATATTAATTTTCAAGTTGAAGTGTATCTTCCAAATACACATGCATAGATAAAGGTGTACCTGAGATTCAAGTTCCCACAAGAGCCCATCCGTAACAGGAGTTACATTTACTTTATTCGCTGTCAGCCAATTGCGAGTGCCGACAAAAATGAGCGCACCAATTGAATTACTTGAACTGGATCGCTTATTTTCGGTCGAAACTCCTAAATCGCTTGCAAGAGCTCTACGAGAAAAATGGTTTCAATTGTTTGGAAAGTACATCTTAAAAAGTATCTCAATTTGGCTCTTTTCAAATAGATAAATATGCAATTTTGTAAAGAAATAATTAAAATCTATGCGCATCTGTACACTTCAATATTTCGTCTCACTTTTTCACCTCTGTTCTTCATGGTAGACCTATTTTTAAGTTGCTATTAAAAAATTTATATATAAATCCATGTGATTCACTAAATCATTGCTACTTTAATTCTTATCATAGGGCTTTTTGGAGTTTCCAGTTCTATATATATGTAAATGCTATTATAATTGACTGAAGTACTCGTTTAATATCGTACGATTGTGTACAATTAAAAAATGGTGGACAAATAAGAAATAATTCCTACTGTTCTGTTCTAATGACATGTAAAATTTTTAACAAGAAATAAAATAATCGTCAATGAAAAATACTTTGCGCAAAACAACTGCGCAGAAGTAAAAAATTAGCGATTTGTGGCCTTTCATTGAATAGAATCGTATTGCTACACTTCATTGAAAAGATTTATTTGGCAAGGAATAATCATGTATTTGCAAAAAAGTATCTCAAAAAATTTCTGAATCATTTTAAGAGATAAGTGAGCTACCTGCATTTTACTCCTTTTCCTGGTTCACTATAAAATGATGCTGGATCTGAAGAATGCAACCATATGTGACGTAGCGTAGCAGCTCGGGACACTGCCCCTGCCACAGGGTGTTCGCTATATAACTCAGCAGTAGCAGCAATGCGAAGTACATCATCACTTTACAGAGAAAAACATGCGCTATTAAATGAATATGCAGTTATATATCATTAAATTTTTCAAAATATACTTTTATAAATAAAAATTTCTTAAATGTTACACGACGAAAAATTCAACTTGAGGTTGATTCTACCTTAACTATGCCAGAAATGATTAAAAAAAGAGTAAATTGCAAATCGAAATGAGTATTTATAAAATATTGTTCCTAAAATCAGTTTAGTATTTATCCAGTTTGCCAATTTAGCATAAGCTTTTGCACAGTTTCAGTAGCTTTCGAGCTATAGTTTTAGAATTTCATATTATAAGGGTATCGATATTTTTATCTTGTACAGTGGATATTCCATAAACCGACACTCTCTGTCATACCAAAAATTAACTGTTCATCGAATATATCGGATTAGCAACATCAATAAGCAACAACAGCAAATGGACTCGGTGGAGTGGTAAAGCTACCAAATGAAATGAATGTAAAATTTAGTCAATCATACATTTATTAAATATACAGCTTATCTTGACCCCGGAATTTAATGCTAAACGAAAGGTCAGGATAAATTTTGCAAATATTTGTTTGAAAAAAATGAGCTTTTTGTGCATATTCCTCAATAGTGACCTTTCCATTGGGACCTAACTCCGGGGACAGTATAGACACCTAGGAATATGCAGTGCATATTCCTAGGTGTCTATACTGTATCTCTTTACCTCCGACACACACGTAAAACTTAGAAAATGTGTACTTTAACGATACTATTATTATATACGCTTAATTTTTTATTCTATTTTGGAAAATAAAACATGGTTAACTTTTTGAAAATAGAAAGGAAATACAGAAGTCACTGCTCAACAAGCCCACCTTGGGACCAGGCCGTTTTGGGTTAATAAGCAGCTGGGCGTATGCAGCAAAAAATGTGTATACGCGATATAAACCGCTGGGACAGTTTGTGAACGAGCAAATGTAGGGCACAATATACAGATGAGCATATTATCTGCGGGCTTATAAAGCTACAACTACCATACATCAAAAGATATAAAACTGAAGGAATTTTCAATACTACGTACCTGGTAACACCAATCTGTACAGGAATCACATCAGTTACTTCCGGCTTTCCTTCGGTGAGGGTACCAGTCTTATCGAATACAATTACATTGACATTGGCAGCACGCTCAAAGGCCGCTCCTCCCTTAAAAAGTATCCCTTCTCTAACCCCAACGCCTGTACCTACCATCACTGCAGTGGGCGTCGCTAGCCCTAAGCAAAAAAATTTCCATGTAAACTACAATATATCTCAGTGCATCAATGAAAAGATAAATACTGTAATAAAAATTTTCAACTGTGTTCAAAGTAAAGTAAGATTTCACTGTAGAAATAGAACTAAAGAAGCTGAAAAAATCTACAATTACTTCTGCTTCATGAAGATAAGTAACTTTTCTAAAAAAGGCTGTGGTTCATTTAAGTAGATTATTAAAAAGCTGAGCCTCAGAATGAACATTTTGAATGATTTTTAATCATTTTTAGCGTTTGAATTACTTTAGTCATTACAAAAATATTTTTTGGGTACAAAAAAATGCAAAAAAACAGGGAAAAAATGGCCACTATTTTGTTTGCTTCAAATAGATTAGTAACTTTTCCAAAGAGTATTGATTTGTCTGCAATTATTAACAAAAGTTCAAGGCTGAGAATATGCATTTACAACTTAACTTATGAAATTTTAAGCATCAAAACTATGCAGTCATTACAGAAAGGTTAATACGGCAAAGAAGATAGAGCCACAAAACGATGGCCAGTAAAGATATTCAGCTAACTTTATCTTCGTATAAATGACAGACCCAATAAAAAAGCTAGTAATTGCTAGCAGCATGGTAAAAGACCAAAAAGATTTGAAAAGAAGTATTGTCGGTCACCTAGAGCACACGGACAAGCTACGACAGCAACTGAAACAGCAGCTAGCAAGGCAAATACGAATGGATCTGAATCTTCAGGAATATTCCAGCTTTCCATTGTGTCTTTTGAAGCATTGGAAAGCACAACATACCATGCGATAAATGTGAAAAGTGCTAAAACTAGCACAAATGGAGCAAACATACTGGCCACTCTGTCTGAAAATACCTAAAGAGCGCAAGTAAAGAAAACGACTCATTTTTAGTTGAATCTTTAATATCAGCTGAAATTAAGCTCAAAGATGAAAAAACTTGCAGCATACTCTCCTAATAGCAGATGATTTTAAATAAATTTCAAACAAATTCGGGAGCTTGCCTTATAAGTACACTGATTGGCATATTCGAAATGCACAAAGTTTTCTTGATTGTTGTAAGAGTAATGATTTAACAATAAACAATAATCTTAAAGCATAAATAAGACATTTATAGGAAAATTTATTAGATAAGTGTATATAGCTCTGTGATATATAAGACCAGCACAGTATAGTTCAAAACCTAATGATCATGCTGACCCAAGTTGAATGGAAATGTATGCATTGGCCTGGCAAACTTGACCAGAATCAGATAAAAACAACTATCATTACACATTTCGGACAACTTTCCAAAAGAGTTATAAAAATATTAAACATTAGCTATGCTCAAAATAGAGGTTATTTTCTGTTGGCCCTCTACATAAAAATCTCTTTCCAACGAGAAAAATTTATATGAAATTGAAAATAATTCTCGAACAATTTTTTCAGAGCCCACATTTAATTGGAGATTTGCTGTCTTTCAAAAAAATTTCTTACATCATTCAGGTTCAAATTGATTGGACATACCTGTATAGGGGGTTTTGAGGCCTGGCCTGCCTCTACTAGTGCAGCAATTTGGCTTAGAGCTGTATCGGAACCAACACGAGTGGCCTTCACAATTAGAACGCCCAACTGATTGACGCTTCCACCATACAGAAAATCCCCCGGTTGTTTTGCAACTGCATGTGAAATAAAGATTCCAATACGATGGATCCATCACTATGCCCAATTTTATATAAACTAAAAGTTTACACATAGGACAAATGTTTTTTCTTCGTGATTTTGACAAATTTGAAATAAAAATTCATTTGGATTTTATCTGTTTTCTATAGGCTTACATATTTATCTCCTTGTATAATTTCAACTGAAATTTGGGTTGAATTATTTGGAAGTAAAGGCATATTTTTCATGGGAAACTAAAAATGTGCGCATTTATGAATATAAAAGAATACATAGTTTTACCAATATTTTTGTACGCATGTAAATATGTATGTTCAAGATTTACCAGGCATTCCCTCTCCAGTAAAAGCACTTTCATCTACATAGCTACAACCTTCAACAACCTCACCTAATTCAATGGATTGATTATAAAAATCGTGAATTCACATTATGTATAAAAATCAAAAATGTCAGCTGAAACATAAAATAAGATAGATACTTCCGTACAATTGAGAAATCAAATTTTACGCATGATCATTTTTTTTCGACGATGAAATAAAACAATAAGACCCCCTCTCAACATGAGTTAATACCTTGTCATTAGATAACTCTCATATATAGCATTGCCCATCCAGTTCAAACTCAAAAATCTACCCCATTTAAATGACAGAAAACTGTTGGGTATAATGGATCTGTCCCGACCATCAACCTAATTTGTCCTATCCAAATATTGTTGTATCTGAGAATCTGAAAATGAATTTGATATGATGTGACTTATCATTCATTCTGAAAAGCACAGTACGCATAAAGTTGACATAGAGGGGTTTAATTAAATCATACATATTTATGATTCTTACCATCGGCTGGAATTCTAGCTCCAGGCAATACCCTCAGAATATCCCCTCTCTGAACTAAGCCAGCATCGATGATCCGAACCTGGTCCCCTACCCCCTTTTCTCCACCAGCAGCTGCATCACCCCCCTCTAAAACGGCGGCAGATTTTTGGGTGAGGGTGGTAGTATGGGGACAAGAGGCGACAGAAATTTTGGACGGTGCAGAGGATCCGGACGGTTCCACTAGCAGAGCCTGAGTTGGTTGCATGCGAATTAGAGCAGATATCCCTGTATACGCAAAATTGCAATCGTCAATAAGTGTATTAACGGGTTCTTAGAACATATTGACAATGCAACATCCGATTAAATTATTTGTTCAGATCCAAAAATGTACTCTTGCTCTTCAAGTAATAAAAATACTTAGAAAAGATATATATATATATAAATTTAGGTAATCTGGATCATATTCAACTACATCTGTTTGCGCATTTTTATGAATCATTCATGCTGAGGTGCCGTGGTGAAAAATAGTATTTGGAGTTGCCAATTTTAGGTCTTTGAGGTACAGCCGTCAGGTGCTACAGGATTCATTCATGAGTTATTCACTACTTAAAAAAATTCTCTTTATAATGTTTATTGTCAATAAGCGTTTATACCTCTTACCATAGAACTGTAAAATAAAGACAGGGAAAATAGAGGATTCATTCATCGATACTGTGAAGATAATAGATAGTTCTAGTTCAAAATTTTTACGCCATATTTTTTCAAAAATTTATACAAACTAAATTGCAATCAATAGCAGCATTATGTGCTATAGACTATGCATGTGACTCAAAAATCCAAATTCAAATTACACCCAGAATTCCAAAATAGGATTTGCTAATCCATCGCTTGGCCATGTCAAATATTACGAAATTTGGCATAAGTTTGGCATATTCAGCCCGAAATGTAGATTTTGACTATAAAATGATACTATTAATCAGTTTATAGTCATGACATCAAGAAATATGCCACCTGTTCATTTCAATAAGTAAAAAAAGAGAGCTTTATTATAATTCATGGATTTTTTTCTTGTCAATTTGGGTCTGAAATATGCCTTTCAAAATCAAAAACAATGATGATTTTTTTATTTTATATTATGCTGTCAAGATGTCATGCCATTGTGTAATTTATTGCCCAGAGAATTTGATACATTCTTTAAGTCACTCAGCGATATTACAACAACCTGACTAATAAAAATTTTCATCAGTTGAGCTAATTGTTTTTTAAATACATGTATTTCGGTCTTTGTAGCTCAATTTGTAGATTCATTCATCACTAGCTAAATGCCACAGCTAAAAATATTTGAGTCTTTTTTGGCACAGCTGAAAAAAAAGCAATTCTATGCCACCGCACCATTAGTACCATGTAAATCGAAGGTCTCGATCTTCCACTTAGTCAAAATGAACGGTATAAAGCTTACCATAAAAAAACTCGTTGCTATGAAAAAAGATTTTTTAATATAAAATTGATCATGATTTTTATTTGTATTTTAAAAATTGTCAAAAAGTAATAATTTGAAGATTAATTTCCCAAAGATTCCTAAGATAGGAGGAAAAGATGGAATAATTTTGCAATAAAGATTCTGCCTTTAAATATAACTTCGTCAGCAAAGCTTTTGTTTCAGAAGAACTATGTTCAAAAGTTGTTGCACTTTTTCACTAAAAAATTCAATAAAAATATTGTTCTTGGATTAGCATTTCACAACTTTGAGTTTTAAGGCAACGCATCCAAAGTTACAGAATATTTATTTTAAAAAATTATCATATTTAAATATTTCTGTGTTATAATTGAATCCTACCTTCACTGGTCTGGCCACGAGTCATAGCTTCCATAACTTTTCCTAGCGAAACAAATGCTAGCAACATGACTGCAGTTTGAAATGTGCAAGGTTTGTTGAAGTTAGGATCTATAAATGCCTTGATCAGTACAACTGTAACGCTGAATCCATACGCAGCTGACGTACCAGCAGCGATAAGAAAATCCATGCCCATAAATCCAGCCTTCATCCCCAAATAAGCTGTTCTGCAAAATCTATAAATGCGCAAAAAATTGAAATTGTCAAAAAATGAACAATTTGAAATACATTTATTAAGACTAGGTAAAGCAAAAAATATCATAAAATGATGTAAAATATTAAAATTGATAAGCAACAGTCTCTTCGAGTCATGCACTTCGAGGAATTTTGGAAAGTAGGTCTTAAACAATATAACCTTATCGGACTATATTTTTAGTTTAATTTTGTATGAAAAATACGTAACAGTTAGATTTAAAAGAAGCAAATACCCACCTTATTAATATACTGAATGAATTTGAATATGAGACACTAAAATTTTAGTGAAATAATAATTTTTTCTTATATAAATGCACTTTTGGACTGTTTAAAAGAAAGTTTATCTGGTTACAGCCTTTTGAACCTTAGAATCGAGTGAAATGAAATGTTTGAAATTAAAAAAAATACGTCATTATTTGTTTGTACACATGATAAATAATATTTTTGCATTTCAAGTCTGACTGTACGTTCCGTTCGAATGAATGGCTTAAAATCCCCCCAATAAAAAGAATTCAATTTTGTATGTTGACCACTATAAAAATCAATGGAGGCATGCATTAACTTCATTTTCTATCTCTATTTCAGTTTTAAATGAGAATAAATGACGACTATCAGTTGAATTCGAATGGTCATTTTCAAACTGTTAAATGCATAAATGGAAAATACTTCTTCGAATTCGACAGATATATATTTATATCACAAGTATGTATTGAGTTAAATATTACTATTTCAGTAAGAATCGATAATATTAAATTTATTGAGATTGTAGCCTTACTTCTTCCATAGGATAAAAATTTTTAAAGAGATTATTCATTCTATACAACACAAATATCTTCGAAAAAGAACAAAATATGTTAAAAATTAATTATTCTTCTAGCAATATATTTAAAATAATGTACATTTTTCGTTGATTTCCTCTTCAAGAGTCATATGCTGTACAATTATGATAGGATGTTCTGTACAGCAGTAACCTTCGAATGAAACATAACAAATTTTTCATGTAAAGGTAAATTGTGCTAAGTTCAGCTTCAAATGATTGGCAAATGAAACAAATTGATTCTGTGGTCAGGACTGATTCATTATATCTTAACTCTACTGTACATATAAATATTGTTACTTTTAAACGTAAATATCATGCTTTTAAAAGAGAATGCTGCGCGATGTAGGTGACAACCTGTTTCCCACTAGTAGCTGCACAGGTGTAGCTAGCAAAAACTCCATGAATTCACAATAGTTCAGCCCCCCATACACATATCTGCCAAGCCAATCATCTGCATTCATTTTCATATGCAATATCATCAAAGGCACGGCTAGTACGAAGCTAATTAAAAGAAGTCGGCGCCATTCCTCTGCCTCTGAATGGCCTTGGTTAGGCCCTAACTGGCTCCTATTCAAGACCAAAGAGCACGGATGGCCTGTGGCTAAAACCGCCTCAACAGCATCTCGTGGCCCCACTGGTCGAATACTGGAAATTAAAATTTTTAATAAAGTTATTATTGGCTTTCAGTATTATAAAACTTGCCAGAGAATGAGTGCAAAGACGCATAAGTTAATAGTATAAAATAAAATTACCCTAATCATACCTAAAAATTACCAAAATTTGAATAAAAACAATATGGAGTTTTCATGAATGTAAGACAAAATTTTGCAAATAGTTAACGGCATATTTCAACGATTCCATTGCAATTGGTGGAAATGTATAAAAAATCACCAATATCAATATGGAATACTGACTCATTTGATGAATGACATAACTTAAATATATGCAACATATGTGCGCAAGGATGTACTAGAAAAACATAATAATACGCAAGAAAGTTCAAAAAGTGTCCAACTGATTTAGCATAATATATAAATATATATATATATGTTCTCTGCACAAATAAAATTGTCATTGACTATATCATTTGAAATCAAGCATATGAGATAGCATACATATTTTCATGATGCAATAAGGCTTGTGTACCAACGGCATGAACTATAGCTGGTTGGACTATCTATGCATAACAAAACTAAATTCTTCCACAGTATCCACAGTGCTCAAAATAAGGGGGATAAAATACTTTGCTGATAATGAACATTGTGCAAAACATTTGTAAACTTTTTACTCAACTGCAGTAATTCTTTCTTGTCTATTAGAGATTTAAATCGGATATATACAGCCGGAGCGCAGCTAGGGATATGCATATATGCTCTTGTGGATAAGTTTGGAATAAAAAAAATGTAGAATATTCGAAAAATACTGAAAACGAACAATTTCTTACACTTGTTCTTTCTTGAATGTATCTTTTGGAAGTTCGATTGACACAGTATCAACATTTGGATCTACGCGAATGCTCCTGACTCCTTCAAGATTGGCTAAGCAGCTTTCAATAGCTGTGACACATGCACTACAGGACATATTTTCAACCTTTAACTCCAGCAATTGCATACCATTTCCATCTATGTATAAGAATGCACAGATAAGTAAGTAATACATTCCTCTTGAGATCATGATTGACTCGCCGTAAGGTAAATGAAAAGCTGCACTACTGCCGAAAAGGCATACAAGTAATTATTTTTTCAAAAGATTAATTACAATGAGATGTTCGTGTATGATTTATGCTCTAATATTAAGATCTAAAATCAATAGCAATTCTTCAAACTGCACATATGTATAATTAGATAATTATATACTAAGAAGTTGTAGGCTATTTTTTGAAATTTCCCTCATATATAGCGCAATCTCAACATTGAAAGACTCTAATTTCGATTTATTCGTATTCTAAAGGATTTTGCCTATCTACTAGATACGTTACTATTCCACCAACAACTAGCATTTACTTAGAAAGTTATCTACAGAAAAGTATGCTTTTTGTGTTAGATACTAACATACATGAGAGTAAACTTTGGATGCAAAAAATTTGATTTTAATGAATTTTCCCTCATGTAAAACAAACAAAAAATCTAATATAATATAGACGTTAAGCTTCAGATTTTTCATGTAACCAATTTTTCATATAATGATGTTAATTCGGTGGATCTGACAAATTTGCTATATTCGAAATTTACCATACATACATTAGTCAGATAGGGATGAATGGCAGTCTCATCATTGAGGTATTTCTTGAATTACATCAAGCCATGAAAAAAGTACGATAATTTCAAAAAAATTGAGAAGAAATAAAGCTCTCGGAAGAAAAAAATGTGGTGAAATTTGTAGTATCAATGTCTAATAGGTATATACAAAAATGTAGAGAGAGTAGAGTAGAGTAGAGTAGAGTGGAAGAACAAACTGTAAGCTACAACTTGAAGCATTCTTATTGGTCAACCCATGAATTACTGACAAAGAGTCTAGAGCTGATAAAAACTGCTATCCAGGGTCCAAAAAATAGGAGCAAAATTGAATCCACAATTACTTATATGAGCTACAAATTTTAACACATATATGCATAAATTGAAAAAGATGAAAAAAAAAGTTTCCTTTACACCATGTCCATACGAAAATGAAAAAAGTATGTTAATGTTTATGAAAATGATAAATATACCTCCAGAACTGGTTGATGTTATATGCTGCAATTCCATTACATATCCAACCGCTTCAAGGCTTTTAGCAATTTTCTGAGGGGTAATTAATAGGGGATTATACGTCACCTCGGCAGATTCTAGCAACAATGCTACCCAGGCTGACTCAACTCCTGGATTTTTATATAGCAGAGATTCGACCTAAAAAAGAAAGAGCAAATTTTTCTGTTTATTCTTTCCTATCAGCGTCCCGAGAAAGTATGAAGTTGACAAATGCATGCGTCAATCACAAAAAAATGAATCATAAAGTCAACTTGGAACTGTCGCACAGATTAGAACATATGTTCCATAATTTCATATACAAGTATTTTTTCAGTGGTCTATATGAGCAAAATAAAAAACAAAAATGATTTCATTTATTTCACAAAAGGTTGCCAGAGGTATTAGCATTGAAAAGTATTGTATTGATTTATAGCGACATAGGTCAATCTTTCCAATTTCGATTGCATTGCTTTGATGAAGCAATCAAATCTCTAGATGCAACTGTCTATAACTGTGGCACAAATAATTCAATAGCTTCATCTTAGTGTCACAGGTATCACTGTGAAATCACAAAACAATATGTAACAGTATGATACTACATGATCAATTGAATGCGAAATTCCCAAACATATTTGTTGGTAAAATCAGCCAATAGGGAGTTTTAAAAGTGTAGTGATGGAGAAAAGTTTTCACGTACTAGCTAAATTTACCCAAAGGTATGAAATTTCCAAAGTAATAAATAAATAATTTATTTTTTTCATAATTATTCTGCATTGACCAGGTCAGAGCAAGTGACTTCAGATTTAATTTGAAATAGATTGCAAAAAAATCAATACGAAGTGCTTAAATTAAAAAAATATGAACGTTGAAAAAAATTTCGTAGTGAAGAAATATATAATAATGTTCTACCAATGTTTTACGTAAAAAAAATTGCAATACTAGTTACCTTGGACACACAAGCTGCACAGCTCATGCCAGACACCGAAAATTTAGCAATGACCAAATTTCCATTGTTTGCACACTTTCGACTTTTGTTTGAATTTTTAGGCAAGGATCTGCTCAGTACCTTAAGCGGTATACCATCTGAAGTATTTTCTGAGAAGAAAATTGAGTTCAATTCAATCCAATATATATTTATGTGCAAATATATATATATATATGCATAAGCATAAAAAAATTTGTCGAACGAAGTCCTAAAATTCAAAAGCAAATTCTGAATTTTCAATGATAAAAATATGAAACGAGGACAATATCTACTATATTTTTTATTTTTGAATTCTGGAAGTATTCAAAATTGTATTCAATTTGAAAAAAATACGTGCAGAGAGAGTTTTTTCAAACAGGAATTAACAAACTGCATTGAATCTTGAGTAAATTTGCTGCATTAAAACAGCTGTTATTATTCAGATTTTTATCATCTAATTTGATATTTAACGTTACAAAATAGCCCAGATCTGTATAGTTACTAGGCTTGGTGAGATTGACAAGAAATTGCTAAGATATCATTAGCCATGCCTCCTAGCTATGTAGTAGTTTAAATTGAAGCAGACTCGTATAGTATACTATCTAGTATACTAGCCTTTATTTTAATAATCAGTTACAGAACAGTTTTCTAGAACAATTTTATGTTGAAGTATAAAATTGTGTACTTTAGTCTATGATATCTTTCTGTCACTTCCTATCTTACTCTCTCTACTGTCTTCGTCCGTTTGTGCTCTTTCAACAACAAATCTTAAACAGGTTACATGTGCTTGCCACACTTTTTCTAACAAAAATGACGTTCAGTGCAGATAATTGACATGCAGTATATAAGCAGATAGAGTCGAGTATAATCTAGATAATATATATCTACAGTTATATGTATGAACAAACTATAACTTTGAAATTCAATCGGATTGAGAATTTTGAGTTTTCATAATTAATCGATTACCATGCGCATTCCCGTGTTCTGAGTCATCATTACCGAAGCTAATGCCATTGAAATTTGTCCCCGCATCATCAAACCCAACTACGCTGAGCGCTGTGAGGAGAGTATTAATGCATTCAGTTGGACTGTATCCTGGCTTTAAGGTCACGGTCGCAGAAGAATGTTCAAAAGAAGCTGATGCGAATTTTACGCAAGGTTGAGCAAGAAGAGCCTGAGCAACAGTGGTTCCGCAATTTCGCTGGCACATCATTCCTCTTACCTAATATTAAGTTTAACATCGGTATCATATAACTTTCAGAAAAAATTATTGCACAAAGTATATGAAACCGATGAGAAATCTTAAGTAAAATAAAAAATTTAATTGCATAAGAAACGATTCCATTTTTAAATGAGTCAATTTCTTTCATATAAATGGTAAAAGTATTATATTTTCAGTACCTTCTAATAAAAAAACAAAATATTCGAAACTATAAATTAAAGATTAACATAAGCGATATAACAGTGAAATACTTCATTTATGCTGGATAAAAAATAAGCGAAAAGTATAGAAACATGAGGAGGAATGTGCTGCAATATGTATGAAAAAAGAAAAAGTTTGCCGAAGTCGACTTGTCAGCTTACGTCAAATAATTGAACTTAGGAAATTTTCTGCGAGATAGGATGAATCTCAATAGTAAAGGCAATATATTTTTACCGAAAAATGAATTATAGCTCCGTCTTGATCAACATTTTGCCTTGAAACCCTCTCCATCATCCTATTGATTTAATTCTTCGAATCCAGTAGCTATTAAAATTTTAACAATTCTCAAGTACAGATATATATGAAGCAGTTCATTTACAGCGCGATCGCATAAGTTCACTTAATAATTGATGCTTACAATATGCTCTCTAAATTAATATTATTTTATCTGGTAGACATTCTGAAAATCTAGATTAAAGGAGAAATTTCTCAACTTACTAGTACTAACAATCAAATATAACGTTTCGATTAATATTTCGCCTTTTCCATCAAAATAAAAGGTCATTATCAGAGAATTTAACAGTAAAAAAGAAAATCTGGTTACCCCAGCATGCATTTTCAATATTTTATGGTCAATATTTTCTCTGTTGATGCTAAAAAAGTTGTTGGTATTCCTTTCGATTTCATCATCGCGATCATGGAATGAATTAGCCCCTAGAAAAAATTTCTATAATTCAAGAAGAGCATGTAGTAAACAAAGCGATAATGTGCTTGTAAATGACGACGCATTTGTCCAAGTACGGTTGTGTCACAAGAGCCTAATTAACTTGGATGACAAACCTCCGAAGGTGTTTTCGCTTCCAGTTCTATGTGGCAGGGTTTGCCTAGTCCTGGATCAGTATAAAAAATATGCCATGCTTGACGCATGCCCTCCTATTGGGGTTGCATTATCAGCAACAGGAGTTGTAGATTCAGAGGTAAACACTTACTGGACTAGTTTTCATCTGTTCTCTTGTTCACATTCTAATAATTTATAATATTCTGATGCTGCTTAAAGTCTTCAATTTGAATGAAATTTGTTTATCAGACCTATCGAACGAGGGAAAAATATGTAAACCTTGCGACACATATCTTTTTTAATTGCGTCATCATAGAACTTTTTGGTAGATAGATGATTAGCTGACATTAAATAGCGCAAATTCTAAAAAGAAGAAAAATAATATTTAATAATAATGAAAAATTGTGACGTTTTTAGTGGAGTGGAGTTATCACTATGTAAAAAAGCAATTGCGATTAAGATGCTGTAGAAAACAGGAGCAAAACCAACTAATTCATACCTTACATAATGTTTTATGACGTATATAGATTGGAGTGATTGAAGATTTAAGATTCAGAACAAAATTTTACATGCACAGTGGGTATGTAAGAGGAAAGTTTTGCCCTGGTGGAAATCTTCCGCTTCCGCTAAGATGGTTAGCAATACAATGGTATAAAATATTTAAATTGGGCCCACCGCGCCTAGAGACATATGTAGTAAGTGAGGATAAGGAAGGATGGATTTCTATTCAGGTGCCAAAAAATAGCACGTTATTTCGAGGTTCGTAAAATATTTACAGAATTGAAATTAAGAATTACCAATGGTATTTTTGCTTTGATATTTTGCTATATCAGGATAAGCTTCACTTTTGTTAAATTTTATTTGTATCATTATAATTTCCCTATTGTAATCGAAGTTTGGCTCTAATTCTGTCATAAAATATTCATATGTGCCAATTGGTTTTATACTTTGTACCAAGTTTCTCACTATTCATCCCAAAAACATTAAATTTGTCAATTTTGAACTCATTGTGCAAATCAAATCCATTGAATAATTCAATCTCATCATTTGAAAAATGATGAGATTGAGGGAAAAGGCTTGAAATCAAATGACTCATATAATGTGAAAGAGTAGTCAACCTGTGTCTATATTAAGGAGTTAAGAAATACTCATGTCAATGAAAACTACTTACCAAATGATAAATATCGGTAGTAGATCAAGGGATTTAGACAAGAAACATATTATGATTAGTTCATAGTATAGTTTACTTGAAAATTGTCCTAAAAACTATTCTTCCGCTGCCTATAGATATATCGATTCGTTGCATTAGATTGTATTCTGTACAAGTCTGCATTAATGTAAATATTATGTAACTAGACATGACTTACCGATATTGTAACAAGTTGAATTCAAAGTTTTGCCAAAACTACCATGGGATAGAAAGCTGAAATAAAATTTCTTTGCCTCAGCATGTTTCTGGATTTCGTGAATAACAGATTTGGGCATGATAAGAAATGGCTCAATATTTAAGAAACTCTCGAAATATACACTTATCCTGAACAGGATAATTTGCAGCTAGATGTATAATAGCAAATTTTTCTGGTACTTGTATGACCATAACAAAGCAGATTAGTGATTAAATCTCTCGCCTAGTGTAAGCTAGGTATCAGTGTTTCATCGCAAAATTGAAGTAGAACCTTACTGTTTTATATTTCTCTAAGAAAGGAAAAAACCAAAAATACATTATATTTACCAAATCTTATATACTGTAATGTTTTCAGCATCAAGTAGCTGAAGGTAACTTTGATGTTACTTCTCACTATTAATTTTAAAAGCAATCGTAAAGTACATCCAATTCATAGCAATCACATCATACATGTAAAATAATAAAACTTGGTGGGAAAAGTAGCTACATGATGTGCGATACTAAAGAAGCATGTTATGATGAGATAAACTAGATACAACAGGCAAGTAAAAGATCAAAAGAAATGTAAGACAAGTGCATTATGAAAGATAAATTGTTAGAATGAAATAGATCAAAATCATAAAGCTCAGTGCAGCGCCAGAAGAAGCAACGAGGCAACTATTATGGCAGAAATTAACAGAAATGATGAAAAATCATAGTTGCAATAAATTTCATACAGGCTGCATAGGGTCAACCTCAGAGGCTGCGTTAAAAAAGTTAATTAATTCATGATTGTATAGTAATTGTTACATTATGATAATTTTTAAGACAATTTCAGAAAACATGTGGAGTATTTGGGGTATTTACAAAATTAATGTACTGAAAATTTTGAGGTGGTAGAGTAGATAATCTTTGCTATGTATTCAAACATAATATGGCTAGATATGAATAACCACATGGTAAATGCAATTGTACATACGGAATATAGGAGCGGGATACAAATTACTTTGCACCATAACTCACTAATTTTGATGTGGATTAAAATTATGTCCAATGTGTAATAATCGCATTCATGGATGTATTTGCATGCAATGAGCTTAAATGCTCAATAACATGCTATTTCAATGCAAATAAACATGGGATGTACTTCGTATTTGGAACATATTACAATGGAAGGAAAGTATACTCTAAGGCTTCAGGAAGTTAATGCTATTATCTGCTGGCATTTGGCTTTATTAAGAAAGTTATTAGAGCCATTTCAAATCATTTGCATAGGCCTATTAGATCGGACTAGATACTATTAATATTAACTATCAATCCACTTCAAGATTGCATCTTGCACAGTAAAAAAACTCTAATTTTAGTTTGATATTAGACATCATGATTGAAGATCATGAGTACCACTATATCCAAATTATGATATTTTGCGAAGAAATTATTGCTTGATCAGAAAATAAAAGTATCTTGAGAGTATATAACAAAATAGTGCAAAAAACTCTTAGCTTACTTAAGTCCATTTTCCTGTCTAGAATATCATTCAAGCAATTGAAACCTTTTGGAGATAATTCAAATTTACTTAGTCAAAACTCAACTTGTCAACTATAGAGTTAAAGTCAATCTAATTCAAAATTTTCTCGAATAGGTCAATCATGCTAGAAAAATTGGCAGATAACTCTTCAGTAATCTACTGATTTAGCAAACTTATTTCAATTGTCTTTATACATAATGAATGATTTTTTATTATTAAAATGAATTGAAATTTAATTAATTGTCAGGATTTCTGTATTACTGCTCCAATTCCTATTCCAGATTGTGATCCATGACCCATCATATCCATCTTTGCTGATTTAATTTATATCTTATTTCAGACCTTTCTTATCCTTCATTCGTGACTGCTCCAGGATCCATTCTACAACTCAACAGTTTATTCCATGAAGTTTTTAACGATATCTCCTGATTTATTTGCAATTACAGCATTTATTTCATCACAAACTGAGATTGGAATCTTCATCTGTTTTCCTATAAACTTCTTCCCAATTTTGAAGAAATTATCTGGAATTCTATAATCTCTTGTGTGTTTTGCTTTCCATCTTCACTTCTAAACTTTTTACTTCTCTCATAGAAGAATGCTCCTATAGTGGCACAATCTGATAGCTTGTAATAAGCAGTAATCTTTGCTTTAAATGTACTCTTGCTTTCTATTTTTCTTTTCTGCTGCCTCACACTGTGATCCAATCACAGTGTTGTACACTTGTTTTTCCTTTCAACTATGCCATAGATACTTTTTCTGGTTTTTAGGATAATACTCATCCCCTAGCAGCTTGACACATATAAATAGAATGACCGTTTACAAGCAGGATATTTTATTCTATATATTATAATGCTTCTTGGTAGCTCTACAGGCTTCTATTTTGCTGTTTCTATTCTACTAATTTCAAGCCACAATAACCTTGTACTAGACTTTTTACTTCATTAAGTTTAAGGCATTCACCACTACAAGAAAGACCACAAGCCCTATTTTAGAGAAATTTATTATTATGTTGGCACTATTATCAACTTTCCTGCCCTTAAAATGAGCTATTCCATCTACTCAGTGTGCTTTCTTTATTGCTCTCCTTTGCTATCTTACTCTTCCTTTTTTAAACATTTTTAAGATCTTCCAATCATTCTATTAATATCATTGCATAATATTTCATACTTTAACTGCTTTTCTTGTACTGCTCATTACTTATCATGATCATAGTCCTTCTTTGTCTGTCACTTTAAACTGTGCCATTGCACTTGTTGCTAACGTAATGTTTTTTTTCCTTTGCTAAGCCATTCAGTGCACTAAAAAGCCATATAGTGCAAAGTCTATAAAGCCAATCAGTCCTCTGCTATTTATACGTCATTTTGCTTGTTTGTGTTTTCTTGTTTTCCTGTGTTTTTGGATTATTGGCGTGTAATATATTGCTGGATTCTGACACCATGCTTGCAACATCCAGCTGGACAATAGTTGTCCTAGGTCATTTTAAGTACACCGTGCGATTTGACCTACACTTTCAAAATGATTTATTGTGCCCTTTCATAATTAGAACATTTTTGTCTTGTTGCTTCTATCCAACACTCGATAGTATGTGCACGTTGAATTTCACATATATTTTCTATTGCGATTCCTTCTATTTTGATGGCAAAGCAGTATATTGTGGATAAAGATACTGCTAAGTCAATCAACTGGGAGTGTAATTGGAAGAATGGCTGCTGTTTACAAGCCAGATCTATCCAGTGCACCTTTTCATATTGCATGCACTTTAATTTCGGAGAACAATCAACTATACTTCAACAAATTTTTACCATTAAACTTTTTCAATAGCAGCACCACTGAAAAAAGTCAATTTTTAGACAAAATATGTTGAATTCATATCTACCATTTTACATCGGATAAACTCAAAATAGTACGATATGTAACATAAATTCTATTTTTAAATAAATCGTAAACATATTGAATAATGCATACATTGATAAAGGATGAGCTTAACAACAATAATGGACAAATAAATGTTATATCTAAAATTGCAATAGATCACTTTCATTTCCTTCAGCATATATTGTTCCTTTTGGACTGAAATCTTTCAAGTGCTTGAGAGCATGAGGCGCCCATGCATCTGCAAGGCTAAAGTCCACACGTAAACTTTGAGCCATGCCCCTAAAAAGTCGAACCAATTTTGTATTAATCAAAAGTATACATTAAATTCTTCATGTGAGAAATCATTTTATACTTCGCAGTTTTAGAAATTGAATAAAATCAATTTTAATAAAAAGTTATTTTCCCTATATTCCAACTTCTCTGCCTGCATGGTAAAAATACTGTATTCTAAATCTGACATAAAAATTAATTCAATAGTGGTCACCTGAACATTAGTGCAGCCCGAAGAACGAAATATAAATCTTGTGGATACTGTCGAACAGGATTCAGATTTAGGACATTTTCTTGGCTGAATGGATTAAAATTAGATCCTGGCACAAGCTTTGTATCGAACATCACCAATGCAAGCTGACATAACAATAAATAAATGTTTTAAATGAGATATTTTGAATAAACATTTTTGACAAAAAAATAACCATTATATAGTATGTTTAAAAAAAAAGATAACAAAATGTAAAAATCAAGACATGCATAAAATATTAGAAACAGAAAAATGTCATGATTTTATTAAAATAATGACCCCTCGATTAGGGCAATTTCGATTCTGAAAATGAAGCCCAAAATCAGATAACACTGGCAAAAATTGAATTTGAACTGCTTTTCGATTAGAATTGAATATTTTCATTTTAAAATGTGTGCAAATTTGGGATGCAAACAGGCTTCAGTAATTGCATGCAAAAAAATCAATGGCACTTAGTATTACTCACTTTTTCAATGCTCTCTTTGTCGTCTGGGTTAGCCAAAATAATACCAAGATCTTTAAAAGCAGCAACTATTTCATCTTGTCCAGCTCCTCCCGAAATCGCCCACACAAGTCGAGCAAACCTAGCAATTTCCAAAAATCAACAGAAATATTTTGTAGGTTGAATGATTAAAAAACTTTCAGCACCATTATTAAAATGCATTCTTTTAATTACAAAAATATTTTATAAAATACCTGGTTCTTGAATCTATGTTTAATTCCTTAACTTGACCCCAATCTAGCAGACCAACACGCAATTTGGGGGTGTTTAAGCCCAGTAGGCCGAGTAAAAGACCAGTCGGGCCCCAAGCTTTCCCCTTAGAAACACGTTAAGTAAATCAAGTACAGTAAACTTCGGGTATAATGACTTTATCAAACCCATGCATTCATCATCTCTGAAAATCTGAAACGGAACTCAGACATCAAAAGCACTTTTCATTTATTTCTTACAAGTGAAATTCAGTTCATATAATTTGCTGCAATAAGTGGAAAGACCAGATAGAGGAGAAAGGAAAAAAGGAAATTATGTTATATATTGAACTCCAAAATAATACTTAAACTTGAATATTACTCTACAAACTTTCTCTTCAGCTGGGTATTCAAAGAGTGGCTAGCATACTGGATTTTTTTACTATGCAAGTGTGAATCAATATAAATAGATTTAGCTCGACATGGCTAGCAATATCGTAAGAGCAATAATGAGTACGAACTTTTAATAACTGTCTTCCTCATACGTTACACCTAGGCATTCAATTAAAATTATTTCTGAAACAGGATATATAGCAATTATTTGAGTAGAGTGCTAGTTAAAATTTAATTATATGCATACCATTAAAAAGTCAAAAAATAAGTATGATTTCAAAAAGTGCTTCGAATTATGAAATTTTCGTCAAAAAATCACTAAAGGAGTAGAAAGGACTAACCTCAGGCATAATCACAATGTTTCCAGGATGAAAATCGGCATTAAAAAGTCCCTCGCCAAAAATCATGTACCCCCATGCATCCGCCAATGTTTGAAGTAGCCTGGACCCTATCCGTCTGCGTAAACTCTTGAAACGCTCTTTTTCTCCACGTTTAATGCTTGCTAAGCTTTGCCCTTCAACGAAGGACATGACCTGGAAGTGAGAAATTAAAATTGCATTTGTCATGCGATTATAGAGGTGTACAGAAAACTTCGAACATCAAAAAATTGCTCAAAAGATTTTTCACGTGTAAGAAAACAAAAAATTCATATTATTCAAGCGCAGCTTAATATTTTTGGATGTAACGAATTAATTTGGTGGTCCCTGTTTATTTCGTCCAAAGTTTACTGCAATAATTTATTTTTTTTAATTATTTAATGCTGTTAATTACCAGCACTCTCTTGGTTGCCATAATACTCCGTGGCACAGTTATCAATTCGCCTTCTCTAACATGGCTAGCTAGGCTTTGTTTCATGCGTATCATTACGTCCGATTCATACTTGAAGTTAAATTCATGTTGAATCTGATTGCTCAGCTCCTTCAAACTGTAGAAAAATATAAAAAATATACAATAATGTTCTCTTCAAATAGATGACATCTGCTGTTATAAATGAGTTAAAGATGCAAAAAATTAGTCTCTCTATATTTATTTTGTTTAGGTGTCCCTGGTTGCTTTTGAAATAGTCTTGCAACTACATTTGATGTTTTTAATTGCTTTTTTTAAGTTCACAGAAGCTTTTATTGGTTTTTATAAGTTTTAATCAACCTTCTCTTATGTGAACACTCTTTTAAATCGTAGAGTATGTGAGGATCTTTGTCAATTTGAGCAATTGGAAAAGAATCAACAGGCACTTGACATCATCTAATAGCTTCATAGCTTTAAACAGGGAACATGCAATACGTAATGTGAACTCATACGAGTAACAGAATGGATTAAGTATACAAAAATGTACACTAGTCTTGAAAGAAAAGCATAGTGTAATGTATTCTCTGGTATCAAAGTTTCTTTTACAACGAATTCAAAGATAGAATGCCTGTAAAAAAATAAATAGAATAATATAAATTGTGAACTTTATGAAATATATATTCAACTAAAGATTGTTTCAGAACAATGTCAAAGAACAATTTCTACATCAGTGTTTGATAAATGCCACATGGTATACTGTACATGAACAGTCAACTAGCCAGTCACTATATAAACTAAGGTGCAATCATGCAACGAAAGACTAGTGCTATCTCAATCAGGCTTCATCAAAGCACAAGAAAGAAATTTTTTTCCAATTTTCCATCAAATCTATTTGCATGAAAACTCTTTATTGCATCGCAAGCGGTCTAAAGCCTATACATCTTTTGTTTAATATCTAACCTGCTCAACACGTCAAAATTGAGCTCAAAGCGCTGCAAAAAGGATGCCAAGGCTTTTAAATTTCGAAGATCCGACATCATCATTTTCTCTGCTCCTGGGTACTGTACTTTAACTGCCACGATTTCCCCTGTACTGCTCAAAATCCCCTTATGCACCTGGCTTCAGGAAGGAGCAACTGTAATTGTCATTATTCTAGAACAAAATAAATAGCAAAGAGCTAATGTAAATAGTACATATATATGCATATGACTGACGATGAATCCTATTTGTCATAAGTTGAATTTGAAACAAGCTGCTGTATCGACATACTCCACTTCTGAGAGATAAATAAATCATTTTACCTCTTGAGTCGTACTTCTAATACTTTTAAAATATTTTCCACAAAGGAAATACGTAAATGCATGCAAAATCAATATGATAGATGAAATAGATGTTCAACAGACTTATTATGCATCTTGATAGAATCCATAGAAGCTTTGATACCTAGAATATATGCCTTGACAAATATATCACCTTTAAGAATCTGTTTTGGCAAGTAGTAATCAACTTAAAAACTTGAGTACCTGACTTATAGAAGCGCTTCCGAGGGGTTCATCAAGGTCTAAACTTGAAAACATATTCTTCCAATTTTCACCCAACTCTTTTTCCAGCACAGATTTTACTTTTTCGGGATGTATAGGGGGTACTGCATCATGAAGGCGTCCGAGTTTTTCTAAATATATCTGCAATATATAAAACGAAAAGAGCAAATAAAAAACTATACAATATATGCATATATATATATGATACGCTACCAATACTTAGTAGACTAAGGCTTATATTGGTAGTAACTTTTCATACTAGATGGATTACCTAGTATTCTTTAACTCTTCTAGAATAATACGAAAAGTTCAAGTAAAATGAAGAACTTTCAAAAATGATATCTGCATTTTCATTTACATCTTTTAATGGTATTATTAATTTGCAGTTGCAACTTTGCCAAATCTATCAATATTGTAGCTCAATCACGCACATAGGGAAACAGTTAGCATGTTCTCGAAAAAAATTGATATGGGAAATGTTGAATTAGTCTTACTGCAGGCATGAAATCATGACGAGTACCCAAGAACTGGCCGCTTTTGAGGTAGAAACCTCTTAAATCAAGGCATAGGCTTAATAGCCTATCACTGTTACGTGCATGCACATCTTCCCATCTATTGCATAAAACAGAGGGACATGATTAGATGAAATCATCTAGCAAATTTTCTTCAAGTAGGGAGTAACAAAAATTTTGAAATAGGAATATACACGATTGTTTAGCTTTATAGAATCATTTATGTCATGTATAGTATTTTATTTTTGAATCGAAAACGAAAAAAATACTAAAAAATTCAATTTATATTTTCTATTGAACAAATTATACACTACAGATACAGCATAAAATTGTACAGTGACAAAAAGTGTTCATATGCATACAGTAAAGAGGGACCTACGTATTATGTCTTAGATCTTCTCTCTCGTCATCATCCACCAAAGGCAAAGCCAGGGCACAATAAAGCTAAACACGAAATTGCCACAATTTAAATAAATGAAAAATATGCATAAGTAAAATTGGCACTAGAAATTACGAATCGATTGAAAAGCTGATATGTAAAAAAATTATTCCTTTGAATTCTTACTTGCCTGAGCCTTTTTATAACTGAAGTATATCACAGCAGCTCTACCCCAAAACCGAAGCCCTCGAAACATAGGAGTACCCTCCGATCTAGTTACCATCTAAATTAAGAAAAAATACAATTTTTCATAATTTAGTCAAACGAGAAAATTAAACCCAAGATGTTACTCTTGACAAAACACGCCAATGCTCTAAAAGTTGCTAATATCTCGAAAAGAAAAAGTAGACTATGCATACTTGAAAAAGAAAAAATATTGAAGATCCAACACAATAAGCAATAGTTCATAAGATACATACATATATATATATATATATATATTTATAATGAAAAAATTATCTAAAAAGGATTTTCATAGAAAAACTTTGAATCGTTTTACCGTCTTGTATATAACGTAATCAATGTCAATTATATAGATTTTGTGCTATTCGAATATAACCCTATGGGTAATATTCAGCGAAAGACATAAAAGTTTCTATTTTAGAAAATCGGGATTCAGAAAAATTTATACATTGGCATCATTTGATACAATGCATACCAATGCAGTTCGAATTTAAACGCAATTAAGAGGTAGCGAGTGCTTTGCATACAGCTGAATTTGCACTGGTTCAATGTAACATATAAGACTATAATGGTATACATTCATAAAGCATAATTTTATTAAAACCTAAAAATTTAATTTGCACTTGATATAAACATTTCAATAAATATAATTTGAAATTTAGTAAAGATTCTATATCACAGAAACGGACCTTGTTTGGTTTTACAAGTGCAGCTGTTTCTATAGAGAGTCTCATGGCTTTATTCTGAGCCATACGCCGTCGCCTAAGTCGATGCCACAATTCTAAGCTTCCTAGGGGAAAACTCGGAAGATGCCGACTTTTACTATATCTCTATGAAAAGGTCACATGTACAGCAGCATGAAATTAAAAAATTTATGCTAATTGTATGAATGTATATTAACAAATTAATGCAGATATCAAAAATATATTTCAACAGGACCACAGGAATGCAGAATTTTTGTAAATATAAGATAAACTATAACATTATACTTATGAAATGGATCTTTTTAAAATACTTTTTAATCAATATATATATATATACATTTAACCTGCTGGAATTTTAAAAAGAGACATATTCCTTAAACTAATGGATAGAGATGCATTCACTTTTTTGCATGTTTTCAATAGATACATAAAATAATAAACTCTTTTATTTTTAGAATATTTTAAATTAAGTCTTTGCGACAGACCCAACTTTTGAAGAAATTTATTATTTCAATACAAAGTCAAGATAAAAACTAGAATAAAACATGGCACAAAAAAAATTTCTTGGAAGAATTGTTCATACAGAAAAGTAAAATGTCAAAATATATTAAAAAAAGAATAACAGAAATAGCTATAAATTAAGATGCACATTTTAGGGATAGAAAAACATTGCCTTAAAGATATTAAAGAACACGTAAAAAAACATGTTTGCATATATAAAATCAAAAGGTCGATACCTTTCTTAGGCCTATTTTAGGAATTGGTAATGTTGACGATTTGCGTTTCTCTAACTCAGCCAAACCTTCCGTCGATTTCTGCATGATCAAGAGGAAAAAACATGTGATATTTCACTAGAACTATGAAAATAATTAAATTTGCGTTAAAAGCAGAAATATCTCCATGTGGGAATGTAAGCGATGGTATAAAATCGGTCTTAAATATTAATAAGTTTTTGTTATTTGAAAAATTACACCAATTATCATTTTTTAGTAATTTTGTTCAATGTTAGAAAATATGGATACCAGAATTTGAAATGAATCTTGAGAATACATTGGTAAGTATCATAACTGGTTTAAAATAAAACATATTTTAAAATATATTTCATAGATGAAAACATGCACTAGCTTTGATAGCTGTGACTGACAAACATATCGCAACGTCGTCGATATACAATAAAACAAATTAAACTGGCGTCAACATAAAAGCTATCTTTAACAATGGCAAATGAAAAATGTTACACGCAGATGTTTACAAATATACATGGAATCAAAATAATTTCAATAAGATAAAAATAACCAACAATACCTCGGCGAATTTTCGCTTGGATGGCCCTGATGCAAACACGCAAACATATGCTGCTAGAAATATAACAACCAAACCTTTACTTCGCCTTTTAAAACTATTTACACCACTAATATGAGCTGGTTCACTTTCCACAATCAAATCAGTTGGTAATTTTTTCGAAACATTCCTCGGCCTACTCCTTAGAAATGAAGGAAAAGCAGTGGCGATACAAGAAGTAGATTTCACATAACGATGCGACGCGTTGACCATTACATTTATGCGGCTAAGAAGTGATCCAAACGTAATGATGCACCATAGACACTTGTATCTCATCACGGTAAATTAGTCGGTTTTATTCCAAAAATGCTGAGACGCAAGAATTAATCCTTTCGCACATCGAAAACTTTACTTTAATAATATTCATGCTTCTTTTACATTTTCGCTGCACGACGGAATATCCTTTTTGATATTAAAAACCAATTAAACTTGATTTATATAAATTTATCTCTCATATTTTCAATTATAAACGACTTTTTGCGATTATAGTATTTTGAACAAAGTTCTTTTAAACCACCAAATCTGATTTATTGAGTTTTTTAGACAGCGAAACCAAATCACTGACATCAAGAAAAAATGGACAAATTATATTGTAATTACTAAAGCTGCTTTCCTATCTCAGACTCGTACTCAGTGAATTTTAGTTAATGTTATCAAATATGAAACGCACTTCGTCTGCGGTAGGTATCAACATGGCAACCTACTCCATGAATATGTCGAGATATCGACCTCGCCTTGGCTTCTGTACGCCTACATGCCAGTCCAGAATTTCCCTTGGACAAGTACGATCGATGAAATTTATGCCGAGGACCTCAACTGCAAAGCTAAAGGCCCTAGAGTCTCATGCATCGCAGTATCCGGGAGATGTTGTAAAACAATTAGAGTTTATTAAAGAGCTCGGAAAAAAGGTAGGAGAAATCAATATTTATCTCTTTACTACGCCAATGAAAAAATTTTGGTTTGTTAAGAACGGCATTTTAAACTTTTATATCCGTGAGAAATTATATAAAAGAGAAGCGTTCTAAATGATTATTATGTGCATCGAAAGATTCCGATGTCTTGATTCAATGGTCTAATTTCTATGTAAGGCACTTTAAAATTAACTTTCACAAAAAGTAACATAATTAGATTTAGTATTATGGCATTTGGTGCGAGGCTAAATGCATATCTAGTTTATTCCACAAATATTGCTAATAAAATTTACAAATTTAAGCGGATTCATGATTAATCCCATTTATATGTATTACATATTTTTTGATTCCAGCTGATTTTCTAAATATGACTCCAATACCAATAGGAATGTTAAAATTTAAAGTAATTATTCTGAAATATGACCTTTCACCAAAAATGAACTCATTATGAGCTGAAATGTCACTAAAGTATGTAACTATTTCATAACCTTTCGAAAACCTTTATCTCTATGCTTTAAAAGATATTCTTTTTATAACATTCCTTTTTTACAATTTTTCCCTAAAAATATATATATATATATTTTTTATACATTGGGAACATGACCCAAATTTGTCCACGTATGGAAAGCAACTTAATTTCTTCTATTCTCAAATAATCGATCTCATTAATCAAATTCTCACTTTATGTCATCACTATATTGAGTTCAAGCATGTTGATGATGTAAAAGTGTTTGGAAATATGGAAATTCAATTCATCACTAAAATTTTTGTAATATAAAACTGGCAATATGTTCAACTATTTTGAACTTAATTATTGTGCTAACATATACTCAAAATAGATTTTTACAACAGTGCAGTGACTTTGGAATTTTTTATTGAATTGGTATACCAGTTCTTCGGAAAAACTGATTTGAAATTTTTATGTATGAAATATTGGTGCAAGCACTTAAATTGTATGGGAACAGACTAATATATTTAAACATTATAGACTTATCATATAAGTTCTGCAATATCCAATATTTATTGTATCGGAATTATCGCAAACCTCAATTAATTAAAAATTGGTTTTCCATTAAACACATTTTATGTTCGTGTAGAGTTCTAGATTTGATTCTTTCATTTCACCCCAGATCTGATAAAAGTTCAATTATTCGGGATGAAATCGTGTCAACTCTTTTCTTTGTTAGCTCATAATTAAAATAGAATATCCTATTTTGTAGAATACTGTAGAAAAAGATTAAATAAATGATTTGATGGTAGTTTTCAATTGTTTTGCACATAGATTAATAAACATGATTTTTTCTTTCTAATTTGAACCCTATTTGGAGCTCTCACATATTACCAGTATTCTACCTAATGTATCAAAAATCTCTGAAACAACAAAATCTAAATATAAAAAAGTATAAAAATTTTGAATTTTTGATACTTTGTGCTTTCTTGCATACTTTATACATGCCAAATGCTTAACAAAAATATAGCTTTAATCAACTAAAATCTGCTTTTATTTTATTGTAGCATCCTGATGCTGTAGTTCAATGGTGTGATAGTGGGAAGTATGCAATGAATGATGCCATTAGAAATGAATATATCAATGCGTCAAAGAGAATTGGACGTGTTCTGGGGTAATTATTCATTAAATTTAATCATCTGAAAAATTTCCAGATCTTCTATTTTACAAAGTTCAAGATCTGCATTGTGAAATTCTTTGAAGAATTTTTGCTCAGCCTTTTTCTATGGATATCAAAAGCTTGTGGCCTGAATATATTATGCCAGTTCAAGCTACAATCATATGAAATATTTAGCTAGATTAAGAGCTATATAACAAATTTGACTTACAGTTTTGTTAAACAACTTTTGAAGCAGCATATATTTTAATCCAATTGGCCAATTTGATTATTATTTTTTAATATGATAACAATTCACTGGTAAGATATATCTAGAAATTTGTAACGCTCAGTTGTACACTTTTAGTCATATTGATTAGAAAAATGTGTGATTATGAGCTATTTTGTTAGTTATGTATCGTTTTCTTTCTATTCATTTGAATTGAAACCTATGGTTCTCTCTCTGCCGTTCATCTTTTTCCGTGGCTCTATAAATAATTACCATGACATATTCATAAGTTGAAAACCCTTCATACCATTTACAACTTTTGTTATGTATTTCGAATTCTTTTACTATGAACATCAGGGCTATGGAAGGAGGAGGGGCTGCTCCTGGTGCCACTTCTTCCAAGGTCATAAAACAAAGTAATTTTTTTTTATTTTTTATCGGATTCATTTGATAGCCAAAGTATAGTATGAAATCATACTGATATTTGGTAAAAATGTATAATTGACTAGTAAATTATATTAAATCATTTTAACACTTTCAGAAATTATTCTGGAATTATACCTTACTATGTTGATGAACTCGTTATGCACTGAAAAGTTAACATGGTAAGTTATTTCAAATTTTGTTCCACTTAAGATGTATTTATTGCTCTTATATTCTGCCTTTTGTTAAGTAACCTATTCTATGCTTTCACTTATATTTCTTAATCTGCAACGTTTGTATTGATATAAAATGATTTATTTTGTAAATGAATTTTTCTCTGTTATATGTGTGATCTTTGCAGTGGTTGCCTGGATTTCGAAATGCAGCTTCAGAGGGGTCAGGGGCGGGATTATCCCCAGGAAACCCAGTTTATGTTTCATTACATGAACAAGGATGGAAGCAACAGGTTCATTATATCTCTGTGTTAATGTATTTGTGAACTTGATAAAAGCGCATTTGTTCACTTTTAATCAAGTTACACACTTATGTGAAATTTGGAAGAAATTTCATTTTTGTTGTTGTAAGCTTCATTTATATGTATGTTGCATTTGGATGATTTTTTTATATACTTTTAATGATTACATACAGCTCTTCAAGATTTTTTCTGTTTTTGAATTCGAAACCTAAATCACAGGGATATTCTGCGGTAATTTTGATTTTATTTTGCTTTCTTTCCCAGTTCTGGCGCACAGTTCGCACTGGAATATCTACATTTATTCTTATATCGGCTGTTGGAGCATTAATGGATGGGGGCACTTTTGGGTCCAAATTAATGCCAGGTGAGATCATCTAGCTACCCATGACTAGTATATTTATGTAAACTAATATAATACAAAATTCAGCATACTACCAAGTGTATTGTACTCGTCGTTTCGAAGTAAGTTTCTAGAATAATATCAAGGCTGAAGCATAATGGTATGCTTTAACCTGTAATTTCACAAGCACTGATGCTATTTCTCTCTGTGTACTGTTTCTGTAGACAGAGTCAAATAACACAATTTCAAATAGTGTCTCCATATATGTTAATGACATTATTTACAATCAAGCATTCTATTCATAAGTAATCTGTGCTCGATATTCATTCAGTTCTGTACACATTTATTTAAGCATACAGCCTAGATAAATACAAAGAAAAACTTTGATTCGATTAAGTGTGGCACGTAATGTACAACGGCATGAGCTGTACTCCAGTCTCGCGTACGTCCCCATGACAACAAAATATCGTTTACTGAGGTTTTTGAGCTTGCTGATAATAGTGGTTATTTTTTGTGGATAAAAACTGTCAATACATTTGCGTAAAATTAAAGAGTAAATGAAACAAGTGAAAGTAGTATATTCTAGTGGGTTGTAATGATGAAGGCATTGATTCATACAGTTGGATTCTACTCTGCGACTTGTGTTATACTCGAGTGTGAACTGAATTTCAATTTCACCATGTTTCAATCGCAATAATAGCATCAAAATGATTCTATTTCATTCTATTGTAATGTTTACTTACTGCGTTGGTTTGTAAATTAAAATAGTTGATTACAAATTAGTGACTTAAAATATTTTTTAAATATTTTATATGTGCACCCGTGTACTGTCAATATATTCATATGCTTTGTACAGCAATTTGTGTAAATGCAAATTTCCAACGGATCAGCATGTGAATTAGGCAAATCAATTGCACTTTGGCATGGCTTGAATTGCCATTTGATTCAGATGCTTTTCCGTTTAAAATGTATACAAACGAATTGTAGTAAATAATAACTTATATATGAAATTTTCCGTGCTCAATTTTTAGTGTTTTAGTGAATTTTTGTTGCATATTAGCTTCATCATGCTGGAAGGTTTAAAAATTATTTCTCTTTCACTAAAGTTTTTCTGATATTTATTGTGTCCTTGCATACAGGCAGCTCTGTGAATGTAGCTGTCTCCAGCGATAAAAAGTTCAGTGATGTTATGGGCGTAGATGAAGCTAAAGCTGAGCTGCAGGAAATTGTGCAATATCTCAAGGTTTATTATTCATTTATAAATGGACCGAATTTCTAATTTGTATTGAACCATTGATATCCTTGTAGCAGCTATATGTTGCAAAAATTGTATGCTTCTGAAAAATAACTAAATTTACGCCAGTATATAGCTGTTTGTGGAACTCTTTAGTGGAATTCTCTCTCTCTACTTTTATTCGATTAAGAAGCTTCTACTCAGAATCATTAGATTCCTAAATGCTTCATATATATAACTACATAATATGTCAAAAAAAGGAATTTATTTTTTGGTGATTTCAATTTTTAGGATCCTAAAAAGTTTACTCGATTAGGGGGGAAATTGCCCCGAGGTATGCTGCTTACGGGCCCCCCTGGGACTGGTAAGACGTTACTAGCCAGGGCAATTGCTGGAGAAGCAGGGGTACCTTTCTTTTTTACATCTGGTAAAGGATATTTCATATTGTCAAAATTTTTTATGATATCTAAAAATTGAACTACTTAAAAAATAAATGCTTTGTAAATTAGTTTTGACTCTATATGTGTGTCATTACATTTTTTTTATTTTCACTGTAGATATTTATCATTCTTTATAAATTAATAGTATAGAAATTGATTTTGTTGTTTATTGATAATATTTGTTTTCTTTGTCTTTTTTGGCTGCTTATACTTTTAGGATCTGAATTTGAAGAAATGTTTGTGGGACTTGGTGCAAAGCGCGTTCGGGATTTATTTCGAGAGGCAAAAGCTCAAAGTCCATGTATTATATTTATTGATGAAATTGATGCAGTAGGTATGATTCATCAGTCAGCTATTCGCATATATAGATGCATTTGCTAATACATTTATACCGATACGTACGAACATCACGACCAGTGCATACATTCATGTACTTCAACTACTTTTTTTAATTTTGATCTGTGATTACTTAAAAGCAATCCATACCTCATGATAAATAATTTTAACTCTTTCATTTTTGCGCTGATCCCAATTTCTCCTTGTGAAAAAAGAAATTTATTTTTGCATGTATCCTTATAAATTACCTATAATATATGTTAACCTAGGGGGTTCGCGAAATGCGCGAAACCAGAACTACACAAAGCAGACTTTAAATCAGCTTCTAGTGGAAATGGATGGATTTTCTCAGAACAATGGTGTCATCGTTATTGCTGCTACTAATTTTCCTGAGAGCTTAGATCATGCACTCATACGTCCTGGACGATTCGACCGGTATGAATTTGTATTTTCATTTTTTTCCAGTTCATATATTTTCATCCAATCGATTTTTACATATAATTCACTATTTTATATATGGGTTTATAAGTTTTCTTGTGCATTTCAGTTAACTATGTAATTTTTAGTAATTATCAGCATTTTCTTATATATTTTAAAGATTTATTTCAATTTGTATTAATGTTGTAGTTTTCATGAATATATTTCTTTGTTGTATTGATGAATGTATTCAATTTTTCTCATTAGGCATGTTTCGGTTCCTCTGCCTGACATAAAAGGACGATCTCAAATCTTAGAGCTATACAGCAGGTACATACTTACTGTAAGCTTTGAATATGATGAATTTGATTATGATGAACTTTCACTTACAATTAATATATGATAAAGTCAAACTGTATGGCGTACTATTCAAAAACAGCACCCTTTGAGTTATTTTCAGTGGAAGACCGAAGGTCTAGAATAGGATTATTTTTGTACTTACTGTGTGGGTCGTATAAGATCTAATTTTCTTTTTATTGGTTTTGCAGCAAAACCAGGTTGGATAAAAAAGTTGACTTGAACACATTAGCAAGGGCTACGCCAGGAATGAGTGGGGCTGATTTGTCAAACCTTATTAATCAAGCAGCATTAAAAGCTTCGATAGATGGCGCTGAAGGTTTTTATTTCTATATTTATGATATCATTATTTCCAGCAATACTCTGAACAAGTTCCGATCATGCTCTATAGACATTTGATTTTTTTTCGAATCGCAGCTAATTAAGCGCTTGTCGTGCATATCAAAAGGCTGGATTTTTAAAATCTAATATTGCATTAATGTGTAAGACAGAATTAAGTTTTTTAGTTGAAAAATAAGTGCTTTTCAACAGAAATTAATCCAAAATATTATGAGAAACGAATAACTTTTTGATTATTTGCCAATCTATCAAGCAACTTAAAGTTCCATTGATTTAATATCTAGTATTTTGCATTTTCCTCTGTGCTTATACAGCAAGTTTGTTGCATATATATTGATGTGCTTGGTGTTTTTTATATATTTTTTCTTTCAAAGATTTTATGGCCATAATAACGTATATTTGCTGTTTGATTTGTAGTGATTACAATGGAAATGTTGGAATGGGCGAAAGATAAGATATTGATGGGTGCTGAGCGAAGAACTGCAGTGATTAGCAAAGAAACAGCTACTTTGACTGCATACCATGAAGGTCGGTGCACGCAATTCGTTATGCTTTAAAAGTGTGGATGCACTTGAAATCGCACCAATGGAAAAAATTTGTGGAGTATATGTTAATGATTTTTTTCACTATCTGTCCCTGGATTTCATTGAAAAGATGTTAAATTATGATATATTCAAGTATTTACATACATTTGGCATTAATGCGTATTTTACATTTTTTTACTTTGATTTTTGAATACAATTTTTGTAAATGCTGAACAGGAGGGCACGCATTAATGGCATATAAAACGGCTGGTGCTGACCCTATACATAAAGCTACTATCATGCCCAGAGGCAGGAGTTTAGGTATGGTAATGCAGCTTCCTGATGGGGATCAAACAAGCTTGAGCAGAAAACAGGCAAGCTTTTCATTTATTTTTTCAAAATCACACTGTGGATAAAAATTCGAAAATTTTTCATTCCTAGAGAGTAGATGTCTTTGAATTAGCTGCGATTTTTTTATGCGTAACCTTTCCAGAGTAGTCTGAACTATATAGTACCTTTGCTTGCTTTTTAGATGATTGCCAGGTTAGATGTGCTAATGGGCGGTCGAGTTGCCGAAGAATTAATTTTTGGACACGACAATGTTACTAGCGGGGCATCCAGTGATATTCAACAGGTGCATACATATATATATATATGTTTGAATTTGGGTGCAATCATAGCTATATCTCATTATTAAAAATCTCATTCTCATATGGTAAATAAATGTATATATATATATATATATATATATATTATGCTAGGCTACAATGCTTGCCAGGAATATGGTGACTCGATACGGAATGAGTTCACAAATAGGATTTGTCTACCACGAAGAACAGGCTATGGCAGGAAGCACTAAGTCCACTGTAGATAATGAGGTATGGTTTTATGCATGTACTTATTAAGGGCTAGAGTATTTGAGTAAGATTCGAACTCCTGATTCTCACTCTGTATAATATATATATATATATATATTATATGCAGGTGCATATCAAATATTAAATTATTCGATGGAATAATTAGAATAATAGGGAAAGGTAATTTTGAATCAATCAGATTGATTGAATATAGCTGCATTTAGCATCATTTCATTTTTGCTGAGTTAATAACTTTGTCTTAAGTCGGAACACGTATGAATTATTTGTCATCCATTTATGGCCATGCTCTCATAATAGCAACATGTACAGGTGAAACTTTTGTTGGAAGATAGCTATACTCGGGCTAAGGACGTGCTGACGACCCACCGACATGAATTAGAGGTATGAAAATATTGATAAATAAAAAAAATTTCTTCAAAACCAATTTTTGAGTTTTCAACTCAAAAATAAATTTTATAAGAGTTGTATTAAAATGATTCTATTATTTTAATTATCGGTTGATTGAGTATACTTCTTATTTTTTACGTACATATATATATGTGCCTAGGTCTGTTCTTGAATGTTTAAAATACATCAAAATTTCATGAAATCCACATTGCAATTGTGGATATTGTCAACATGAAAAGGCACGAAGGCGAATTTATGTTTTTTTTTAAATTTATTTTTAGCTTTTGGCCGGTGCGTTATTAGAGCATGAAACTCTAAGTGGAATTGAAATCAAAGAGCTTCTTTCTGGAAAATCGAAGATCAAGCGAGTTGGAAAGGTTATTTATATTATATGATGAATCATGCTTATAATTTTATTTGTTGAGTTATGGTGATATGGATTAAGTAGGAATTTTATCATGTAAAGCATCTAGCATTTTCTCCATATAGCTAGGGAAAGCAGATTTAGAGGATTTTAATCGAATATTTTTGAATATTTTCAATTTAAAGTTTATTGAAATATTTGATTTTTAGCAAGCTATCGTTATATATATTGAAATTTAATTGTTACTTTTATTCAACTAAGTGCATTCATCATGAGCAGCTTTTTTGTAGTGATATGAATCAGTACGAACGAATCAAAATGAAATGAATTATTAGATCAAATATTCGTACCTTAGTTCTGTAGATAATATGATATGTTTATTTTTTGCTATTACATATCGATTCAGAGATTACCTGTTCGGAGCTTTAATGCGCAAAATTGAGTCCTAGCAATTTAATTGTGTCGGTGACATTCTCTTATGAATTTCATCATGCCTTTTTACAGTTTATTTAAGCGGTTATTTTTTAAATTTTTCTAGCCTCAAGCTGGTGTATTACAAAGAGCTGCAGCAGCCAGCAGTGTAGGTGTCGTGTGATTGACTGCTTGTAACACTAGTACCCCGATGGTTTGTAAATGTACTACAACAGTTATTATTGACAGTTCATATAGCCTTTATTTATATGCTCTAGCATAGTGGATTCATTTCTCGAATTGGTTTTTATTTAATCCATTGATACTGACATATTCTTTAACTGCATATGCATATCTGCTTAAGGAAAAGTCCAAGGATTTTTAGAACTTTTCCCAAGCATCGGAAGAAAGTACATGCAAATGGCCAACCAATTTTTTCAATTATATTGGTTCTTTTATTGGCATAAATTTTTTTCCTCTTCAATAAATTTTTATCAAGAGTTTTAACTTATATGAAGTATACAACGACTAAGCTAGTCTTCTAGATTTTATTGTTTTTTGCAAACAATAAATTTAAATGCATTTTACTTGAGAATTGTCACTTTACAAATATTGCGCTGATACAGTGAAATGAGGTTTGCTTCGATAAAAATTTTTCTTGAAAGAGTTGAATGTGAATGGAATAGCATAATTTAAATCGTCTGAAACTGAATGTAAGCACCAGATCTCATTCATTATGTAATACTGCTGTCTTCTGCCAAACCTTTTCCACTGATCTACAAATAAAAAAGAGTTGCACTCTTGAATATTTTCAAGTCGATAAACAACTGGAGACTACTTTCTAACTCTAGTAGAGTATACAATCCAGTATGTTTGTGAACTTTGATATTAAAAGAAAGAAAATTTTTCAGTTCACAAATTTTTATTATCATGTTTCTTAAAAAATAAATGCAACTTTCTGTCTTGAAAGATCAAATCCGATAACTGCTTCATTTCATAAAGCTCTAAATATACATGTATATTAGTTGTTTAAACGTTAGCACAATTTTAATCGACGACAAACAGTTGCTGAGAAATTGTGTTTTCCGAAAACAGAAAATTTCTGAAAAAATTCATGTTAATGCAGCAATAAAAACTCATATCGTCAGTTGCACTAAAAACTTTCTGTTGGTCTAATTTTTGATGTTGGAGATATCATTATGCGCCAAAGTACTAGGGTAAGTAAAATGGTAATGGAACATTTTTAACCTTTCCAAAATTATTCTGAACTATGACCTTTCAACAAAAATAAATCCATTATGAGCTGAAACAACATAAAAAACATACCTATTCAAATCCATGTGCTCCTTCAAATCCTCCATCATTAGTATCACTTTTATTATTGAAAATTTGTATTGGCTATATCAATTTGAGAAATGCCGGTGGAAAAAATTCATGAACCTTTTATGTTATCTGTGCATTAAACTTGAGTATTCATAATTCTAGCATGTATGATTCATGTCTACTGAGTATTTTACTCAACTTTACCTACTTGGGTATCACACCCAGGTTGCCAATATCACTTAATCTCCTTAAAATGACTTATACAACATACCCTCAAAGCGCACAAAATGTAAGTTCTGGTATTGACCCAACTACTATGGCCTTTTTATCCGGTATTTCATTCCCTTCATAGCAAAGTATAGCTCCACTCTCCACTGGTGCTCAACATCCTTGAATGTCCATCTTTGCTATACTGAGAATTACATGGCTCTGACCAAAAAAATTTCCTTCTTCAGTTGCTCTATCATTTACATTCAATCTTTTTATGCTGTTGCTTAAAGTCCTGCCAGTGCAGAGTATGATGCAATTTATATTGCTTCAGGTGATTTAGCAGCGCCTTCAGGAATGCTTTTGTGCCACAATATCCAATGAAGATAATTCATGAACCTTAATCTATAACCAATAGGATTAATTACCACTTATTACCACCAATATTCATGGCTGTCTAATAACTTTTGTTTGTCTTAATTCAATTTTTTTACGCACAATTGACACACATAAAGTCCATACATATCAATAACTTTTCCATTACAGCTTGTTCAATTTTTGCTTGCTCATTTTCTTTAGAAATCATTTTCTCATCTTGTGCATCAAATGATGGCAATTGAAATCAATGTATATGCAAATTTGCATGCATCCATTCCTAAATAGAGACTTTTGTTGGTTTTGACATGGATGTATTATTGTTTGGAAGTTTACATACAATTTAATATGGCCCAAAAACATTTTTGATGATACTAATCATGAATTACCCCAAAATATTAGCAGAAAATATTGCAACACCAAACTAGCCATTTTGATCCAAAACTAGCATACTTGTACTCTATTTTAGGAAGTTTTTGCTTCCCAATGATGCTGTTGATCCATTATAAAAATCCTGGACTATGCAATGCAGATTTCATAAACTTTTATGAACATCTTCAATATTGTCTGCTACTGAACTTCATCATTCTGGAAGACTATTGATGTAAGGCAAAAGAATTTTAATTGGTAATGCTTTTCCACTACAATTGAAAGAAGCTCACCCTCAAGGTAGTATTGATGCTGATGAAATAGGCAAACAATACCTGCAAATATATTTGATTCTCATTGGACTGGTCATTACCTACCACCATCCTTAAAAGAAGTTTAATAGTGCTATTTACACATTCAGATATCCCTGTCATGGTTCCTATAGCTACTGTTCCATCCTTATTTGAGATTGCAGTATATAATCTCATTTATTTTTAATTTGAATTTATTTCTTCAATTCAGATTATTTTCTGCAACCTTAATAAACATTTATATGTTCCCTCAATATAGCATTTTGCAACAGAATTGCTGTTCCTAATTCATATTGCAACAAACTCTCATGTCCTGTTATGACAAACAAACATTACCGGAACTTAGCAGGAGTTTTTGGTATGTAATGGATGGTTTTCATTTTGAAAATATTCCAATTTTAAAATTGACTTTAGTTTCATGCATTTTCTCACTATTCTACATCTTATTCATCTTGGTTAAACTTTATTTTGCAGCATCGTGTTATCAGGCAGATTAGCATTTAAACCTCCTTTTCTTTCAATATTTCTTATAAATTTATATTGTATTCATTTTGTTCTCCTTGTTTGCTTGCATATCATCATTTTCAATTAGCCTTACCATAATCCCAATATTGTAAAATCTTCTTTCTTATCTCTATATTTCTATGAATAGACTCATTTCCCTGCAGGTAGCCAGAAGACACATTTCATTGATCTCTCTCACACTACTGCAATAGCAAAATTTGGGGCTATATTGAAATATAAGCCAAGAGCCTAGTGCCAAATAGCAATATAATTTACCATTAAATTTGCAGTCTTTTTCTGCTGTACAGACTTTTGCAACAAATTTTCAAACCATTTGGTAAGAAACAGATAAAGAGGGCAATATACCTGTTTCTAACTGCTGGTACAAGAAGTGGTCCCAATATGTCGGTCAACAAATTCAAATTTAAAGGTTATATCATGGGTTTTAAAGCACTGAATTAGTATTGTATTATTGATAGAGATGATTTGACAAAAGTACAATAGCCAGCCACTCTCTCTGAGTACATGCCATACTAACAAAACTATTGCTTTATTTTTGTGGTTTCATTCAGATAAACCTGGAATGTGCTCCTATTGAGGTGTTGTTGTAACATTCCTCAAGATTTAAATGTGTTGAGCCTTTTGAAACAGCTATGCAATCTTTTGCAGGACTTTAAGACTGACTACCAATATTTGAATGACCATGCAAAAATTTTTATCTGGCCAATTTAACAGTATACTGTACACTGTTTCTGTTTTTCCAGAGTATCTACAAGTGTTCAATTTATTTCTAATCATGTAGCAACCAGACCTGGTACTACATCCTTTTGCTGCACCCTTGAAATAATACTTTTAGATTGTACTTTTGGTGTCATTGGCTGTTTGCAACATAATAATCTTGATGATTTGTCAGTGTACTTGTAGAGATATTAACAGCTTATTTAAGCATTTTGCTCTAGTGCACTGAATATATTCTTTGGACTGAAAAGCATTGGCTTTGCAAAAAAAATTTGTTGGTACCAGAAAGATCCATAAAAGCACTCTCAGCTTCCAGCTAAATTTCTTGCAGAGTAGCATTTATTAAATCAGATTGATAAATGTTTAATCGCACAATGCTGCAAGGATGCAGAATATTTCTCAACTTGCTCTTGCAGCAAAATACAAGTTTAATAATTATAATATACTTCTTAATAGCCAAACATGTTTCAATTACTATTCTACAAATATTGTAGAGGTTTTCAATCGGCAACACTGTTGGATGATGGAAGAAGAAGGGTATAGTGGCATAATATAGTATTTATACCTGTGTTGGATAATGTAGCTAAATCAAGGGGTAAAGTCCGATGTACGGCAGAGGGCAGGCAAACAGGAAAGCAAAGATAAGATTTAATAAAATATAATAGTTTTTTCAAGCTGAAGAAGAGTGAACAGAAATATAAGACTGAACAAATAAACATGTCCCCACTAGCTCCTGCAGTATGCCCTCTTAAAGTGCCCTTAAAATTGGCTTTCCAGTGAATCTTACTGAATATTGCTGAATCTTGCTGCATCTTTTGCTCCTTAAATAAATGTTGTAACTTCAATTGGTAAGCTTGCGATAATTCTAGAATTATTTAAGTAATTCCAAGAAATTTTCTTTGGTGGAAATAAAGTGGAGTAAAGTGGAGTAATTGATAATAAGACCTATTTAAGTGGAATTACAGTTTTGATGACAACTCTGGAATAACATCTAGTCAGCCGAAGCGGAGTTTGAAGTGAAATAGAAGATGGTAAAGGAGAGTTTCAGGGGTACATGATAAAAATAGAGTAATTCTTTCATCAGTTGAACTAGTTGAAGAAAATAATCCAAGTTTTCAATTAAGCATAAGAAAGATGACATGTGGCAATTTGTAGGTGTAATACAAAGGATTCCATAAAGGATTATGGCAAAGGTATTGACATAAAGGGTTTGGCATTTAAGGCGCAATTAGGATAAAAGGCACAACGAGGTAAAAGGGGCAAAAAGTTGTAGGCGAAATATAGGCAAGCATTAGCGAGTAGTTAAACTGTAACAATTTAAAGAAGTAGCAGGACCAGCAAGTATTCTGACAGACACAAAATTTGTAGTATTTTGACAAGATCCACAGTAAGTGATACATAAGTATGTATACATGAAATACATAAATGTGTCACAGAGTGAAGGACAACTATGAAGAGGATATTTTCAATTCTCAAGAGAATGATATAAAAATATTTGAATAATGTGAAAGTTATTCATGCCTCGGTACTTTTCACAATCAAATAGAAAAGGAGAGGGACTCAATGCATTTAAGATAAATTCTGGACATGGGAACATGTTAGTTTTGAAGTATTATCCAGAGAATCATCATGATATTTAATGTTCAATCTTCATAATAAAGGAGGTGCATATGCACACGTACTGAAACTCATACATTAGCTAGAGCCAAAGTAGCACTTATCATATTATCAATAAGCCACGCCAAAAAATTGATGATACCAAAAGGAATAAGCACCACTATGAACAAAATATTAGCAATTGCACCTCTCTGAAGCACGGGCCGAAATAATTCACCTGCTGCAATTTTCATTGCCCCCCGAAAATTGTAGGGTCCTTGAACCCTGAAAAATGTGACATAAGCCTGTCCCAGAGCATAGGAAAGCACAGCTTTGATGCCCCCATTGAGTAACAGGAACCATAAGGAAGGAGCTGATCCAATATCCCGTGCTAGCTAAAAATAAAATTGAATTTGAAGTAAATGAAAAGTAACTTCCTTCTGCATAGTCTACTGAATATCATCAAATAAGCGCGAAGAGTTTAAGATAATAATTTATACCAACTTATGAACAAAGCGCTCTGCAGGATACACTAAAAGCATTTGCATTGAGAAAACACAAGAGATATGATAAATTCGTCTGGAATAACGAATTATCTCCGAAAATCATAAGGTGAATTTGGGCACAGCATGAATCAATGATTCTACCAGTGAGAATTCTAAAAAAACAAATTCATTAGTATCGGCAGGTTACTTTATATATATAATTTTTTCTTGCTCCAATTTGAACTAAAAGGTATCTATTTCTCAATTTCAATAATCTTACAAGATAAAGCGATACTGCATAGGTATAACAAGAAAAGAGCAACAAATTAGTCAAGAATTAACAATGTAAGTAACTTTGGGCATAATAAGCATTATCCTGGGTTACCGCATATGTCTTGTGTAGATTAAATTTAAGCAGATACTATAATAATACTTCTGCGGAAGCTAGCAGAATAGTTACTTGATTTTAATAACTGAGACCCCTGCTCATATAAGTAATGCAACTGACATACATATACTGCAAAACCTTTTTGTTGGGACATATCATTCACTACTTTCAAAATGTACAATGAGTTACATATGTGATTAATATTGAAGAACTGCATGATTTGACCTGTGCTCTATTCAAATGGAACAATGACTCTCCAGAAAATGATGATTCATCTTTGTAGATTTCATATTTTAACAAGACTCTCTCTCTTCTTTCTTACATTCTTAGCTAAACATAGCTTAGCATAAAGTTATTG
Source organism: Vaucheria bursata (assembly GCA_032358265.1). NCBI lineage: Eukaryota > Xanthophyceae > Vaucheriales > Vaucheriaceae > Vaucheria > Vaucheria bursata. The sequence goes on from JAULBW010065900.1 coordinate 148,730, forward strand.
ATTCTGAGTTTCCTCTGGCTGACTATACAGCTTCAGCATTACTTTGTATTGGCCAAACACATTATAACTAACATATTTACTATGCTTTCTAACTCTTAATTCTAAATATACATAGATCAATATATATAATGTCTACCTGATGCATATATATACCGTAGTCAACACCATATTGTAATTTTCTTGCTAGAAGATGATACGAGGGGGTTGAAATAGGTCCACTGATCTTTCCTTTCAATCGTTCAATCCACCACATGACTTGAAGCTCACTCATTGGTGGAATGGCTCCCACATTTGGGCGAACAAAGCCAATATACGCTAGCGTCGGTTCGGAATATGTTGTAATGTGATGGCCTTCATTTGCGGGTGGTAAGGGATCTTCATCTCCATTCTTAACACCTATACACAATATATATGATGATAAAAATAAATTTATATGGAAAAAATGGTATCCATTTTGTATTGAAAAGGCAAAATAATTACTAAAGCTACATGCAACGAATTATGTTGAACCTCATCTGAACTTTAAATAATTAATCTAAATTTCAACATTTTTAAAGAAATGAACTCATTATGAGCTGAAAAGCAATTGAAATATGAATATGACTTTTTGAATCCTCTATCGTTAGTGACGCATTTATTGTTCTTAAAATCTCTCGCTTTAATAGCTGCTACTAACACTGCACATCACCGCATACGTGGATAAATTTTATTTATGTAACACAGAAGGAAATTTGTTATTCTTGATACACGAGACTGCCTCGAATTCTCAAATATTTATGTGAAAATATATTAAGAAAAAATCACCATTGAAGTCTATAAAAAGTACCTAGAGTTGATGAGGGGGAAATTAATCCCCCCTTGTGTAAAAAAGGGAAATATTGACGGTATCCAGTAGCCCAAACAATAGTATCGAAGTCTTGGTCTGGAATTCGATTGCCAAAAGAAACAGTACTACCATTTATCTCAGTTATGCCCCCCTTGAAAAGATTGATGACTTTACTGTCTCCCGAAATATCCCCATCCCACCAGCGGTATAACCATCCAAAACGGGATTTTTCTTTGAATGATCGGTTTATATAAGGCATTGCAGCTGTAGACTGAAAAAATAAAAGACATACATATATAGTACAAATTTAAATCAATGAAATTAAGTAAAAAAATATTATTCATTAATATATAAACACAGTACTTTCCGCAAGAAAGACTCGTCAACGCATTGAATATAATCGACAAATATACATTAATATAATGCCCGGAAGAGATTCTAACCAACCTGTGTATGTGCTCAAAAATTTTTTAGGAAAATTATTTTTACGCTCTACCATACACATATATGAATGTAAATATATATATATATATATATATATATAAATTTTTGCATCCATATGCTTCATAACAGATTATGAATGAAAAGCTCAACATTATTTGTAAGCCAGTCTACCTTGTTGATAATATGGTATCCTCTTCGAACTGGATTCACAGTACCAGCCCACTGATTGAAACCCCCGCTAGAACCGGTCGCAAGCAAAAATCCAAATCGAATCAAAATTGTCGTCACAGCCCACTTCAAATGCAAGTAATGAATCCAGCGATGCTCATAGGCCGATTCGAACTATAAATAACATTGAAAAATAAAATGAAAACTAACTGGATAGAAAAGACAAAAATTCTTTCAAATTCGAAACAACAAAAGTGCCATTATTGAAATTCAATAAAAAATCAATGTGAATGAAAGAGATAAAAAAGTTCACATTCTAATGAAGCCAATGAAATATAACTATATAAAATGCATAAAGTTACCAAGTTGGTTATGAGAGTATCTAAAGGCAGTCCAGAATGCTTATCACCGAATATACTCGGCACGCTAAGAAACCCTGTACGAGTGCAGAGCAAAACGCTTGAAGCTGTTTGAACAGCACGATAAGCAATATCCATTCCAGTTTCCTTCAAAGCAAAGATGTGTATGTCACTTGCAAGTAAAAGAGCTCTATCTAATAAGATTATTTTAAATAATATGTTTCTACAGCACTCTGTGCAGCATTAATTTAAAAATGATTACAACTCTTAAGCAGCTTGAATTTACACATATTTATCTAAATTATCCTACTCTAGGGTCCTGATAATTTAAAATATCATGTTATAATAGTAAATAGAGACCTACCCCAGCTCCTATAATCAGCACACGTTTTCCAGTAAAAATTGATCTTGAACGATATGCCGAACTGTGGAAAACCATTCCAGGAAATGAGTTCAAACCCCGTACATCTGGTACTCTTGGGACGTTATGAAGGCCAGAACAGATGGCTACCATATCAAAATAAAGCTGACTTGTCTCATTTTCTTCTTTATTACAGCAACGATTGATAAGACTAATCAAATATCCTCCAGATTCTGCTCTTGACACGCTTATAACCTCAGTCTCAAATCTGATGTGCTCAAGCAAGTGAAATTTTTCGGCATAAGCTGATGAAGATGAAATCATGAGAGTATTGCAGTAATATAATAGTTCTGACTCAGATTTTGGACTAATTCGAAAATCAAGTAATAATTATTTTGTAAAAAGACTATTAGATGATTCCAATTATTTTTTTTAAATACAATTGATATTTACATTTGACTGTAGTAATTGGTTTATTTTTTCCCTCTTGAAAAAACATAAAAGAAACTTATAAAGAACGAAAAAATTACATTGCATTCTATCATTCCAGACTATATTATCATTTTGCTCAGTTATTTCTATTGCATACACGCTATCAAATTCTATCGTATGGCAATATCAAATATGCCATGAAAAATAAAATGAATCCAAAATATATATTGCAAGAACATTAAAAGAATCGACTCAAGAGATGGAAACAAGCAATTGTTGACATTGTCAAAATTATTTGAGGTATGCTAAAAGTCAATTCAGTGATTACAATGAACTAAAAATGAACGCAATAGAATCTTTTATGAGTACTAGTAACTTGAAAATTAATCTCTCTTTTTTCCATTATTCTTGAGCACAAAACACCTTTATTACTCCAATCAACCTCCTAGATAAGCAAAATTAGACTTTTTCTAAATTGCTAGAACTAAATTTTTAGTTGAATGTCCATCGAATAAAATTTTAAAACATAAAAACTTTAAAATATAGAAAAAACTTCAAAATAACCGTTTATCTTTCAAAATCAAAATTACTTTGACACGCAGTCAGTGAAAAAATACAGTAAATTAATTGTTAAAAAAAATTATTTAATTTAATTATTGCTTTGAAATTTCAAGTTGCGAGATTTCAATTGAAAATAAATGCATTGGAATCACCTCTAAGGTAAGTGCAGTAATCTGGGAGTGTTTGGTGAGCAGCCTCCTCATCAGAAAGGCGAAAATCACTAAATGGAGTTAGATACTTAGATGAAACGAGCCTGCTATCATCATATGCTTTGTTTGCGAAGGTTCCACCAAATAGGGACAAACTCGATTTTTCGAAACAAACGGGGAAATATCCCTCATGGAGAAGATATTTCATAGTCACTAATCCCGACGGCCCTGAGCCTATGACGGCAACATTTCTGCCTACCATTTTATTCGATTATCGCTTGCTGTTTGAAAGAAAATTTCATTTCATTTCAATATGCTCATATCGTTAACAACATCTACGTGTGACTGACTCGGCACAGAATATTAATAAGGTGATTAAATTTTGCGTAAATTTACGTAAAAAAATAATTTTTCATGCATATTTCCACAACGGTGCCTTTTTATTTCCATTGAAGAAAATTGAAAAATATAAAAACATTATAAAATATTATAAAACGTTTCGACTTTAATGGTGTTCTGATATTTGAACCTTTCAAACAATATTTTCAGCTAATATTCTAGTAGTCAATATGAAACGGTATGAATCAAATATCCTTTGTGATTAAGGACCGCAACCGTTTTGATGTGTGACGATACTCGATTAGGCACTTTCTTCTAGAGACTTTAGCACGAACCAGTAAGCGTCCAACCTTACGTTCAGCAAATAAACTAGCGATCGTCCTTTTACTCTGATGGCGTCAGCTGGAGCTGCGCAGTAAGTCGGGGCGATAGAATGTTAAATGCCACTAAAAACTGAACTTTACAATTTTAAATTTTAATTTCGACCCATCAATTATATTTTTAAAATCTCAATTTGGTGACGGATTAGATTGAGAAGTTGAAAAGTGAAGTAACTTTTCTACTGCCATCAAGTCATCATAAGGTTGAGCTTAGATGAAACTATTAGGAATGAAAAATTAATGTTCGAACTTTATGTTACCATTTACTTTTATCCCTTGGCATTGATTATCATTACATTCTTCACCAAGGATGTAGAATTATTTTGAATTCCTTTCGATTCCTGTATTGGAATTGAAATTAAACTGAGTTAGTTTTTTTGTTTTTAAACATTTTTTGTTTTAATTGCGTGCTGAACAGAAATGGCAACGCAGCACAAGCTTCTCAGCAGGTAAAACTCTACTGACTGTTCGGTGTTTGAACTTAATTTTTAATATGATTATCGTTGTAGGGCAAATCGGCAAAGCATATATTACTACAGTGAAAGAAATCATCACTTTTATCCCCAATGCTACCAAAAATCTAATATCATTTAAGTTCTAGCAATATATTCTAAGAAATCAGCCAAAAAGTATTTTCTTACTCATATATCCTCGTTTTTGGCTAAAATTCTTGAGAAATGTATTATCAAACAAATTAAATATTAATATTTTTATAGTGGTCATCAATGGGCAAACACTGGCACTAATTTTTTGTCATTTTTACAAATGGATGCTGAAAAAGTCAACATGATTTTTATTTTAGGGTCCATCATATTCAACATGCTTCATTTTTCAGTTTCATTTTATTTTCGAATTATTTGCCATATCATTGTTAAAAACAATCTATAGATCAACAATATATGAAAATTTAACAAAAATAAGTTAACACTTTTATTACCTTTCAGATCATGATAAATTCATTTCAAAAGAATTCAAATCTTTGATGACTATATTCAGAAAGATTTGAAATAATTAAGAGGCCTATCTGACATTTTCACCGATTTTTTAAGATCCAATCTTACCATGACTGATTAACTTCTACGAGAAGTACAGAAAAATATGGGGCCAAATGATGGATTGATATTGCATAACTAAAGTTATCAAGATAGAAAATTATCCATATTATGAAGGAAAACTAATTTATATCAGTAAAAATCGAACACTGCATGTTGATAAGAAATACATTGAAGTTTAATCATAAGATTTTCTTAATATTGTTTTTCATAGGTTGGTCCATTAGCTAAGTACAAATTGGTATTTCTTGGCGATCAAAGTGTTGGCAAAACTAGCATCATTACTCGCTTTATGTATGACAATTTTGACAAGAATTACCAAGCGACAATAGGGATCGATTTTCTCTCAAAGACTATGTACTTAGAAGATAGAACAATACGTCTTCAGGTGCTAATTATCAGATTTTTATTTCATATTGAGCTAAAGCAGTATAGCACTGTCATGATCGTAATTTTAATGTTTACAGTTGATTTATTTCGAATTAATGACACTTCAAATTTATATACCTGAATCTCTCAATCTTTAAATTGAGATTAAATCTCAGATAACACAGATAAAAATTTAACACAATGTTTGGCTAAGATTCGATCATTGTTTTTAAAAAATTTACCCAAGATCGGTATGCAAACTAATTAGTACAGTTTCGATTGGAGCAGTGTACCAAATTACTCGCATAAATTTTCCATTTGTCTGTCGTCAACATATCAAAACTAGTATAGTTTCTACCACTTATTTTTTCATTTGATCATTGTGTCTACTATCTAGTTGATGAAATATATTATGTATAGCTGTGGGACACAGCAGGTCAAGAGCGTTTCCGAAGTTTGATTCCTTCCTACATTCGAGATAGCAGTGTGGCAGTGGTTGTGTACGATATAACAAATAGGGCAAGTTTCCTGAATTCGAGTGAATGGATTAAAGATGTTCGCATAGAACGAGGGGATGAAGTTATTGTTATGCTGGTCGGAAATAAAACAGATTTAGGTGATCGAAGACAGGTTAGCATGTATGTTTTTTTATTTCGCTAAATATATGTATATATGGTAGATATTCCATAAACTGATACCGCCGTTGTGCTAAAAACTACCAGGTAGTCGAATATATATTGCATAAGAGATTTCAACATGCATCAACAAAAATAGTCGGTAAAGTGGAAAAGCTTTCAAATAATAGAATGCATCATTTAGTGGACATCGGTTTATGGAATATCAACTGCTCATAATTGCTGCAAATGCTAGATTTTGAATACTTAGCATTTATTAAGCGCACATATTAAGCGCACATTTGCATATACTCGACTCTTTTTTAGTCATGCGTGCTGAATTGTATATTTACACTATCAAGTATAAATAAAGATAAATGCTTATATTCATATTTTACTTACCCTTTTGTATTATGAATTATGCGCATATATGAATATTTTAATTCTAGCATAAATATATTGAAGTATATCATCTGACAGTTTTATATGAAAAGGAAATTTTGTTTGCTTTGGATTTTGCGCATAGCAGCATATTTTCACGCTAAACCTTTGAATATTAGACTTTATATACATGGTATTCTATAATAATAACGTTTGTTGAAGTAGGTCGAAAGACATTCGCTGCAAATACTCTTTTTTTTCACTCTTTGAGTCTTTCCTGAGCATTCTTATCTTCTCGCTCCAAATCTGTCAAATTTATCAATATTATAGCCTCCATTATTCAAATTGTGGCAGACTTTTAATGCATAAGTTTCAAGAATAAGTGTTAGAAATGCAAGTAATTTTGATTCCATTTGAATTTCAAGTGGTCTTATTCAATTTTCAGCCATTATTTGGAAAAATTTTCAACAAGAAATTTATTCAAAAAATTTTCTTCGTAGGGCTGCTATATAAAGCATAGATGTACCATATAATTGATTTATGTAATTGAGCGGTAGTGGCTCATATTCAGGCAATTTTCAATTTATAAGAGAATACGCATATCTTAATATTATTGCTCTGTGTATTAGTCCTTTGTTTTAAAGAGTGATAGTCCTAGATGTAAATTCTCATTGGCAGTCAATATTCTAATTTTGTTATTTCTAACTTGTTTTTACTTGTATCGTAATATGCAACATCTAGGTAGGCCAAAAAGGAAAAAAAAGTTTATAAAGATTTTATGATTTTCCTGTTTCTATTATGTAAACATAATCGGATACTGTTTTGAAAAAAAGCAATTTGAAAACAATATAAAATAGTTTGTTATATTTTTTAAATTGAAGTCTAACATTGCTTCCACATTTTATAGATAATTTAAAAATTTAGCCATGTAAATTTCACTAATTTTTGAAAGATTATATATAAATGTGCACTCTTTTTACTGATCGAGTCCAAAGATTTTAACCTGCATCTTCAATCATTCAATGAAATTACGCTACTCGTTTTACATAGTGCTGTGGATATATACTTTAGCATCGAATAGATTGTTAAAATTTTTAAATTGATAATCAGGTTAGTGTTGAAGAAGGCGAGGATAAGGCTAAGATGGAAAAAGTTATGTTTATAGAAACCAGTGCAAAAGCTGGGTTCAATATTAAGGTAGAGTTGTTTCATTGTAGAATCTAGTGATGCTCACATTATAGCCAGATAGATAATAAATATTGCACATATCACTGAAATGTTAACAATCATTTAACGTTAGTCAACATATCAGGTTCAAATATTTAATAAGTATTTGTAAATAAATTGTAGTGATTCATGCTCGCGCAGTTTCGCTACTCTGCTCATATTCTCTGAAAGATAAAATTTCCAAATTTAAACAACTGCTGGCCTATCACGAAGAGATAGCATGAAATTAATTTAATAAAAATCGTTGAAATTTCTACTACGACATCTGTGAGCTATATATTATTTATTTAAATATTTGAAACATGCCATCTTCAACATCAGCTACATTATTTACAAATTTTTCGAGTTAAGGGCATTTTCATAGTTGATGGCAGCTTTCATAGCTACTATTCAATCATAGATTTGGTTCAATAAGTTAGAGCAAACTTTGGATGTGATGAATTTACTTTAAACGAATATTCACTTGTAACGAAGAATCAAATATAGCATTTTGTGCCTAGTTCAGCATGATATTTTCGGATATGCAAATTTATTTGATGATCCCGACTGAAGTTTAGTAAATATTTTCTTGAATTTGAAAATGTACTATTCATATTTACTCGATTTGATTCCAATATGTACTGCTTTTCATGAATAGCTATTGTTTTCGGAGTGTTAGATGCTTTATTTCTTTTCCTAGCCACTGTTTCGGAAGTTAGCAACAGCGTTGCCAGGAATGGAAAGCATACCTGCTCCAACAAAGCTCAATTTGATTGATGTCAAGTTGTCTGCTCAATCGCCAGAAGGCGAAGGTCAAGCTCGCCAATGTGCATGCTAAATCAACCCTTGCAACAAGCCCGGTTATATATGAAAATATAATATAAATATAATCAATCGTCTGTTACTCCAAAAGAACTGACTTACAAAAGCTTCATTTACATTCTTTACTTTGTAATTATAAGCTCATTTTGTTTTATTTTTTATTTAATGACTTGTTTTTCTGCGATAATTTTTTATGGTAGATTTTGATAATTACATAATGTAATAGTTTATATTGGAAATGTATAGAAGCTGCTAAACTTAATGATATTCTATTTAGTCAATATACATTACATGTTTTCTGAATTTGACTTAATTTTTGAATAGAATGCCAGGGTAAATTTTTCGTAATCCTGGTTGCTATTAGTGTGTGTACGATGCCCATAATTTCTGCAGTTCATACTATGAACTGTGTAGACTCTACTTGGCTGAAGTTTCTGGAGGCCTATTGCATGTCCATGGTTACGAAGCTGTATGTATAATGAACTTTACTAAAAGACGCATCTTTTAAATACAGATTCATTTCCTTGGAGACTTCATGATACGAAATGGCTTTTAGAATATTCTAGAGATTGAAATTTTTCATTCAACTGAAATAGGCATATACAAACTATTCAAATATATGTTGCCACTGACTGGCAATAATATCATAATAAAAATGTCCAAATTCAGTTTGAGTTCATAAATTATAATCCCCTGCTATTACGCTTACTTGATCCGAGTAATATCTCTATTTTAAAGAAACGAAATTCGATTCATTCTCGGTGCACAAGCTAATAGCTGCAAAGAAACATTGAATATTTTTATCTGACTGGAAAAGCAGCATCTGCGCTTATCATTGGAATACGCATTTCTGCTTTCCTGCAGGCTAGAACAAGCTAGCTGTAGACTATGGATTCAAAGGACATGGATTCGTTTAATTTTAAGATGCCCACTGTTTATTCGAATCCTAGGCTTTTATACTTTTGTACAATGAACTTTATTTGCACTAACATCCCATGAACTTAACCTTTGTCCCCATCATCCAAACAAAATATCTAAAAATCACAGCAGCATAATATTTTAGAAGAGTTACATATTCATGTAATACAGGCAAGTCTAAGCACATAAAAGATAACATTTCAATGAAAAAAATGAACTGCAATAAACTAATCTATGAAAAATAGCACAATTGCAGCAAAAGTTTATCTACTGACATGAAAAGTTGATCATCAAACTGTGCAGAAATACTTTGAACTACATAGTATTTGTTTCAAAACTTTATCCAATAAAAAAGAAACCTAAGAAGTTAAATAAGTATGGTGTCTATAGAGAGACATGTGCATGTACATACATTTGTGTAGAAAAAAGTTCTGCTGAACATGATGAAAAATCTGAAAATGGTTGCTAACACTAATTTTATTAAATTTGTATACATTTAGAAATATATGCTGACCAGAAAAAATTGAATCAGTAGCTTCAACTTTTTGTAGAAAAACGTAAGCTATTATGGCCAAAACCTAATAATTGCTACAGTAACTTCCATTTTTCAGAGCTGTAAAGATTCCCACAAAAAATTATTTGGCCGCATTCTCTAGCCTATGATGTTCAACTTAAAAGACTTTTTAAACAGTACCAACAAATTTATTAATTCTAAAAGATCCTAGAATTTACCAAAATATTTTCATAAAAAATAGACTAGCACACCAGTCACTTGCAATTGCCTGAGCATCCTTCCCCCACCTCTCTCGTTACACTACTATCATTTTTGTGTACCTCTCCCCTTGTTTTGTTATAATGAAACAAATGGTTTGCCAGTATAGTATAATGTAAACAATTTTTTTTACTTCTCTTTTACATGAAGCACATTTTACTGTTCCTCAATGAAAACGCTGCCTAATAGTTTTGAAGTAGCATAAAATTCCAAAATTATAGAAAACAAAATTCCAATGTAATTCTCAAAACGATCTAGAATACCATAGCATTTCCTCTGTTGACGATCTTCTGGTTGAAAAAACTACAGCACTTCTTATCTTCACTTGTCCTAATTCTTTTCATAAAGACACACAATGTGCCAAAAATATTATAGAATCCATATGAATCAACCCATTTTTTCGTTTTGCTGTCAACTGAAAATGCAAAAACTACAAATAGTTTAAACCACTGGCTCAACGAAATTTTGAACAGGAATCTTACAGTTTTAGATTTGAAAGATATTATGTATAGACAGTCCAAGAATGCCAACAAATTAGTCCATTGGTAACATCTTAATTATTTTTGCATAACCTAGCTCTAATTGTATCAATGGATAAAAACAAACTGATCATTGATACTGTATTTGCAATTTCATACGAGTAACAAAATGAAATTTTCAATTATAACCAAAAGTATAAAACAATATAAGAAAGGAATACCTTCAAAGTAGTAGCAAGATCTATCTGTAATCAAATTTGAAGATTTACTACAGTTTCTATTTGAAAAAGTGCTAGCATTTATATGAATGAACTAATTGGTATTGTTTGGTGAAGTAATCAGTTGTACTAAGTGATGCTAGCAAACAGATTATATTAAGCTGATTGTCTATTTGGACAGCTGCATATATGTAGAGACAATTAGTCATTTTTCTGAACAATAGCATCCTTCCAAATACTGCTTCCTTTAATTTTATTGTTTGTTATTTATTTGATCAAGTCAGTTTTTACCTATATTAGTCCTTGCTGTATATAGGCAACAAGGTTATGCCAGCATTTTTCTGTTGTGATGTACATCAAAACAGGCAAACAATGTAAGAGAGTGACAGCTCAAATATACATTATATCTTGACCTGTGTTGTGAGAAGTGATTATACTTTTCCAACATAATATTACTAGTTTTAGAGCTATTATATGACTAGCCACTTGTTGAAAATTTGACTAGCATAAAATGAATGTTCCAAATAGGAACATCTGCAGCTGTAAATAGAACTAGAAATTAGCTCATAATATATATTAGTTCCTGTCATTTTTTGGAGTCAGCAATATATTCTATACATAGGTGGCAAATAGCAACAGATTGAATTGTTATTCTGTGCCATTTTACCAGCAGTTAATTTGATATGGAATACTAGTGCAGCACCTTGGCAGCTATGTAGTGGTAAAAATGTACTACTTGAGTGTACCACTAAAAAAAATAGTGTGTCTAACAATTTTTTAAGATTTCTTTGATGAAATAAAGCAGCATCTACACTAAGTTTTATCAATTAGTGTAAAATAGTTTTTCAGACAATCACTTTTAAATCTATTTAAAATTAAAACCTAGAGAACCAATAAAAGTATCATGTATTTTTGTGAACGCTCTATTCGGTTTAACTTTATATACCTAGCTGAGTCAATAAACTGGGTGCTAGTGTGCTACTATTTTACTGTCTTGGATTGTCCAGTATGGAAACTATTCCTCTACAGTACACATGAGCTTTTTAGAATTAACTAGTAACTGGGTAGTAATATTTACGCTCTGTGTCAGGAAAAATACTAATTGCAAACATTTTTGTTCAAATACTTTAATTATACCAATAAAGGCACATGGTGTATAACATATGTAAACATTGTCAAGAATACTAAAAGAATGGTTTCTATATCCTGATGCATCAAGATTAATAAATACACTGGCAAACATGTCGAAAATAATTGATTGAAGGACAATATTTTAAAATACAAGTTGATTGATGAATGTGTGTTCATGCCGAAAATTTGGTATCCCCTGAGGCCGCCATTAAACCGATACAGGAAACTTCAACATTTTCAAATATTCTTCGCCAAAATTTCGGATTAATTTTTATGTGCTGAAAATAGTCAAAATATTCTATCATGGAACCACTCGCTGTGACACACATCATTGCTAACTTTTCGTACGAAATAAACCAGCAGCTTTAAAGTGAATGAAGAAAATTGGTGAAGGCCGTTTTGGATTTTCGCCTATTCAGTTTATTACAACTCCAAGTAAAGAACGTACTGAGTTGAGCCAATGGTAGATATTTAGTGCATACACTCAATTGTTATCAAGTATCGCTTATCTATGCATGCTTCATTTACATTCTTGGTGCTACTTATTTGCTGTAGTATTTTAATTGAAAGCTTTAGCAATTTGATTTAACATAGTTTTTTCCGTGAACCCTGACTTTTTTTGGTACTAGTGTATTTTATGATTATGAACATTTGATAGATATGCAAACCTTTCATAAATATTCTTATTCATGATCTTTGATCATAAATGAACTAGCTATGAGCTGAAAAGTCATAGCAGCGTTTATTCTTATTGACATCTTTACATTCGCAAAATTCTTCTATACTTTATCATCATACACTGTATTTTAACCCTCTCTTTTACAATGGATGTAATCGCACTCATAAATGTTTAGGAACAATATTTACTTGCAGCGGTTCATACCATTATGTATACCTAATCCTGCGACTGATTTTTTAAAATGATCTGTCAATTCAAAACTGCCACCAAACAAGTGATCTACGAATATATTTTATAAAATCATCAGTTCAAGTGCTGAAAGAGATGGTACATGATAAAATATTTTTTAGCCTTTTTAAAAATATTCTGAAGCATAACCATTCAAGAATGAATTCAATGCTACGATATGAGAAGACGTCAAAATATGTCCTTACTCTTTTATAGTCCTTCGAAAAATATTTATCACTCGTAAGTTTTTACCCATGAATCTTATTTGTTAACTCTGCAAATCAGATTGCTCAATTTTTCGCAGGGTAATATTTTTACAAATAAATTGGTATTAATTTCAAATCCAATTATTTGCCGGTCAATAAAAAATAATAAAATATATGATCAACCAATAAAAAATGCCGAAATTCAATTTATTTATATATGTACTTGAATGGACTGTATGCATATAGAACTTTTTATATATTCGAATATTTTTATTATGTATTATTGTTACGGTGCATCAGATTTGATGTAGATTCATTTTGTTATGTACAGTGAAACAGAGTTCATAAATCGCACAAAATTCAAAGCACACAGGAAGGGATCATTCAGTATAGACAGCGGTCTTAATGGAATTCAATTTCCCAAACGACCAAAGTGGACAACAAAACCCTCCAAAAAGTGTTTAGCTTGCTATGGTGGAAAACAGGTCAAAATATCATTTCAATTTTTCTATTGTATTACTTCGCATTGAATGCTGCACTAACACAATACATTCCCTCAAATATAACCCCTGGGATTATATTCAAATTGCCTTGCATTTTACTCTTTTATAAGCGTATTACTATATTCAGATATAGCAGTGTTCATGTATAGCTACTGGGCATTATAATTGAATTGCCTTTTGGTAAAATAAATTGTTTTTTTACCTTAACTGAAATGAAATTATTCTATAAATTTCAAGCACTATATTAATTAGTACAGCTAATTTAGTCTTTTTTGTAATATCTTATCTTATGAGAGTCTATCATTTAAGCTGAGTAGAATGTCCGCAAAGTCTTATTCGATTATAGTAACTGTTTGGAGTATTATGCAATATAATATGACTGGAAGCTAAGTTCGGTGGAAGTTGGAGTTAATTTTTTTTTGGAATTTATTTTGAATTCCATAAACCAATTTAATCTTTGATATTCTTTTTTCTGTCTGCGTATTTCATATATTTAGGGTATTAACAAGGTTGGATGTGTACATTGCGCCAAGAATGTATGTGCTGTATGTGTAATGTATGTGCCAGCTCTCTGTTATGCGCCTCCATCTCATCCTTCGGTGCTTAGATTATCTCCAGGTGGGCAGTACTTTTTTGTGTTTTGCATACGTGCACTATCCTGTATCTACCCGACTCATGAATATTTTCAATATTCAATACTGAGCTGATGATGCCAAATTATAAGCAGCTACAAAAGAATATAATTACATATGATTCTATGACTTGTACGAATTTCTATATACTTTGATTATATAAATCCAGTACTGATATTGCCTTCCTTTGTTTTCTTGCAATATTTTCATATAGAACTATATCAATACCAACTTTAATTCTAGCGTATGTCTCAATTTTGTGTTTTTCATATATAAATGCCTAATTCTGGCATTAAAATCTTCGAAATTCTATTTTTTTACTTGATTGATATGGTTTGCGTGTGTCTCTGCTTTTTTATTTGTACTTGGCGCATTATTCTTCTTATTTGCAGTCTGCCATGAGTGTCTGAAAGCGGTAGATATTCAAAATATTTGGCATCAGGTAGTTTTTAGCCCTATATAAGTTTGAGTATTACAGTAATTGGTTTTGTTTCTTGTTTATTATGCGTTTGTTTAAACTCTACATATATATTATTATTTGGGCGTGTATGTGTGTACTCTCAAAGTAGTAAAGATTACTTTTGTTTGCAGCATTTAATGGCAAAGGCTGGATTAGCAGGGAAGAACAGAGAGAAAGTAGATGAGGAAAGTACATGTCCATGTGGAGCAGCTAGAATGCTTTTAGAGGTAGACATTCATACATATCAGTGCATACATACATATTGGTTGAAAAATTTGCCGAGATTGGTAGCCAATTTGTCAAAGTTGAATTTGTGAGCTTCTTGACAAGGATTTGGTCCACATCAAAAGTTGAAAAAATACTTTAACTTAGTAGAATGATATTGACCTCTTTTAAATTGAGCTTATTGTTTACATTTCCAAAAATACATCCTTTTTTTAATGTTACGAAATAAATAGATTTTGGCGGATAGTAAAAAGCATAGTAATCACCTACGAACTTTTAGTGTGGACATGCCTTCATTCGATCGATTGGCTCATTATGTTGACGATAGGAATGCTCAAGAGCCATCTTCAGAGGGAATTGTTCCATTTTTATCCAATCAATCATCAGGTACGCAAGCATGTCTGCTTTCTTCATAACTGTACTTTATAATTTTCATTTATTAACTAGTGTTTGCTTTGATTGTGTTCTTTGATCTTACTGCAGAATTTAAAAAATTAATTCAATATTTTCAAAAGTGCTGAATATATGTTTTTTTGTGTGACAGGAACGAGTGCAGCCTCTCTGCTGGAAGCTAGCAGAGCAAAGGTCTGTATCTAATTTAATTTTGCTGAAACTAAATTTTAAGACTTCGTGAATTTTGCTCTGTAAACTATAAGTTTATTAAGCATGTTATCTTACAAGTAACGATAATACACCAAGTTTAAAGATATTCTGTGGTAAAAGCAGGTTTCTTTGTTTAGGAATTTGCGCATATGGCGACTGCTGGAATTAAAGCGATAATAATAAGCCAGGAGCGCGAGGAGCTAGACGCCAATGAAAAGCTTAAATTGGCACTCGAAAAGGTTATAATTACAGCGATGTAATTTTTTTTTCTTCGACAATAACAAATAGATGAATATTCAGTGAAAATGTATCAAAAATGAAAAGTTACGGCTATGGAAAAGAATCAAAAACTATTCCTTAGTTTTAGAAGGATTTTTTTGTCTGTGACAGTAGATAAGCACGTCTAACAAGTTTATTATATACATGATATTTTTCATCTGGTTATTTTCTGCATATTTTGCAGTTTAGGCATAAAAAAGAATAGTTCAATATCGATTTTTTGGATTAAATATAGCACGAAAAGAGCTCAAAAGCATCCATCGAATGTGATATCTACAAATTGTGACATCTTGCGGAAACAGTTCACTTACAATTTGGCTAGGATAAATTCATTCGATAATTTTATCTAGCAATTTTTGGATTTATGGAATTTCTTATCCAAATTTTGTGCCATTTTTCAATGTTTTTTATGGTGTGGAGTGCAGGTGTCTGTTATGGAAAAGATTGTTATTGATGCTGCTATGGAAATGTCAGGTGTGTCTGGATGTTTTTTAAATATTCGAATAATTAATTTTTTATCGTATTATTTCCCTGCAGCGTTTTTGTAAATACATTGGGCTTTTTATAGCTCTTGAGTTTCTTCTCTTATTTCACTGAATATGTTTCTCAGGAGGTTAAAAATGAATAGTACCCCAGCTAGGGTAGTAGTCGATAAATACTTTTTAATGGTTCCATTGAGCTAATCCATAATAGTACTTTTTGAAATGTGGGATAGAAAATGTTTTCTGACGTATGTAAGGGGATAAAAGTTGTATTCGAATAAAACCTTACAAATTTTTTAATGCAAGTTTGATTATAAATAAAATCACATTCGAATTTATCTATCAAATCATAAAGATTTTAAAATTTACAGTTCTTTTCTGTGATAGTTTCTACTAAGTGGATGAGGAATGTATTCATGCTGTTCATGCATATCGCCTATGTACACATTTATGCGAAATAGACAATAAATTGATATCTATATTTTCTGAAGGTGTTTCTGGTAGAAGATCACCAATGAATACTGTTCCTTTTGAAAACATTGCTTCTGAAGGTTTATTTGACTCTCTAGGGCTGGTACATAAAGGGAAAAATGTTTCGGAACGCGCACGAGCGTTAGAAGAGGCTACTAAGAGTCTCTCCATAGCTCGTCAAGAGCTTGAGGTAGTGTTGAAAATATCATTTTTTGTAGATCCTAGCATGTATATAGTAAACTTTTGGATGCATGAATAAGCCGGGAAACGTTATATTCAAAAATCTAGTGCCGAACTTGGTACATATGACTTTTTCATTTATTCCTTATGAGTGGAGATTCGTTAAATGCTAATTTATTACATTCAAAGTTTTCTGTATACATATATATATATATATATATGTACACTATGCATGATGTCTTTCAAAATATATGTTTATCTTGAAGAAAAGTTTTGGTCGGTCCATGTGTAACAGACCTCTTCAAGTTTTCCGTAAAAAATGTTAAAAGTATAAAATTCAATGTAAAAATGACTTACATATTTTATTGCATTAGTGACAATAATTTCATAATGGGTGTATTGAGGTTGAAAATGTGATGTATTTGGAATTTACATGGTTTATAGAATCTCTTTGCAAAGGGCATGTTTCCGCAATTTTTTATATTATTCAAATGATGGTATTATAAATGGGGTGTCTTAGTTGATTTTAAGTCTATAATATTGTGTTGATATGCAGTCCAGCTTTGAATAAGTATAAAAATTCTTTTTTTTTACTTTTATAGAAAGCGGATGAAAGGGCAAAAAAAGCCGCAGCAGCGTCTCTTCTGGGAACTACTTCTCAAGAAGTCGAATCAGTTCAGCTTGCTTCGTCAATAGTAGACATGGAGAGTCAAGATAATAATTCTCCCTATAATTATCGTATGTCGTTAAAGACGACTGAAAGCGTATCGAGCTTTTTCGGACCAACAGAAAACAAAAAAAGGCCACTGAAAATTCGGCATAGCATCAATATCACTAATATAATAAGCAACGATGATATTTGGGTAAATACACTATAGCTCTTATAGTAGATATGCAATAACTTCATATGTAACGAATCTCTCGAGGTCACCGAATGCATTCGTTCTATCCGAAAATCTGAAGTGAAACTTTTCACAATTTAATTTTTTCATCTATGCATTAAAAGGGAATTATTTATTTCTCAAGCTAAATTTATACACTTACGTTGTATGTTTTTTCATAATTCGAACAATCAGTTACAATAACCTAATAAAAACGAATTCATTTTGATATATACATATATATTTGTCTTATGGACAATTTCTATATGTTTGTATTCTTTAAATTCATGATTTTGGCTAATCCTCTTGAACCATTTGCAAAAATATTCATTTATATAGATAATTTTTGGTTATTAGTACAATTGATGTGTAACGTCTCTTTAACATTATTACATATATAAGAATTGATTTTGCTCTTCTGGAATTGCATGAATTGAAAAAAATTCATAGAATTCTAACAAACTGTGGTGATGCTAAAGAGATTCATTTCTAAAGTTTAATATATGCGTTCACCCAGGATATCATCTCATCAGGTAATGTTTTTTGTATGCTTATAGTTTTCTAGGTAGATTGAAATATTTTCATGTAAAAATCACCTTCGAATTGTGCAATATATCAGATTCAGACAGACATTCTTGATTCATGTATGTTTATAGGGCCTTTCTTCCAATGAAAATGAGATAGCATCTTTTTATCCTGCCAGTGAATTTGTCATGGAAAAGCAAAAAAAAGAAATTTTTCAAATTGATTCCACAAAAGTGCAACAAGTTTCAACAACAAATTTAGCAGGTATTTCATGATATATTCTTAATATGTATATTTTAATTACATAATTATTGTATACATTATTATTTGTTAGTGTTTAAATTTTATGCTGCCAATTATCTTCAATGCTATGTTTTCATGAAATTGAGTATTTTTTTACTTTGAAGAATGTATAGCTTATTTTTTAAAATTTCTAGTTAATAGGTCTTTGAGTTGTGAATTTATTTCAACCACTGATTATTTTAATTAATATTTGAAATGCTATGTTCTTGGAATATTCCCTGTTCTGTAATTGCCATTATAAATTTGAATTGTTTGGAGTTGCTTGTAACATTTTTTCAACGCGTACATTGCTATTCTTCTATTGCTGCAGGGATTGTCTATTTATTTACCTTTCAATACTTTTTAGTCTAATTAAAGCAGGCCGTTTTATCTCTTTTTATAGATATTTGAATTTCACTGCTTCGTTTCATTCAATTTTCTGGCATCTGAATTTGGATGTATGTAAAACATTTTACTATGAATTACTTAATTTTTTATACAGCAGAGAGTGCTCCTTGTGCAAAAGATCCATCAAACACTACTGGCATTGCAGTAGAAAGTGTGTTTACTCCGAAGAACATTGATACGCATTTTAAAGATTTCACAAACTTAGCTCAAGAGTTTTCTGAGAATCATCGCCATTCATCAAATGTTCTAGAACATTCATTGGATGTCGTAGAATGTTCTTCGGGTATTTCCTTGAATGTTGTTGATGATCTTGGGGATAAAAAGACAAACTTAAATGATTTTAAAGTTAGAGTTGATTCTATGATGCGGGAATTGTTTGAATCCGGAATTATAGCCGTAAAGCTTGCACGGAATAATGGGAAAGAAAGAATCGTGTCTCTTCGTCTTACAGATAGCAGTGGCCGTTGTTCGGGATTGCATGGTAATTAAAAATAATTTCATTCTTTATAGATTGTGTAGCATTCGAAATATAAAAAATTATATTCGGTTTGCTTATTATGTTGCACATTTATTTCCCGCAATCTGCTAATTCCCCAAAAGAACCATTTTAAAATTTGAAATTTCACCCTTTAACAAAATGAATGAAATATGATGAGAAAAAATCGTTTCATGTATGCATGTACACAATGGCTATTGATTTGCGCAGTCGACAGAACATTTAAGTATGTATTGTTCTAGAATACGTTTCAATTTGATATAGCCACAGAGTGTTACTCTGTTTTCGTCTCTATCATTTTTGCTACAAATGTGACTCTTAGCTGACTTTGATTAACTCAGATTTTCCTGGAACACATCATTTGAATCAAGTTTTATCACTAGTAAAAATTCTTTTTTAATTATTAATGACTTGCTTTTTATATACAGTTAGATTAAATATGCTATGTTTAGACAAGTTCTCACATTAATACATGTATATTTGATTTTTATCAATATGTAATTTCTTCATTCCATTCATATAAATATATGATTATTTTCAGATTCAGCTTGCAATGGAACATTAGACTGGAATTTACTGCAATTACAGTGGGGAAACAGAAAGATTTTAACGCGCGAGGAGAGGAGTATTCCTCTCAAGAACATATCTGATATAAGTTGCAGGCAAGACAATTTTGAATCTCAAAAGTCAGGAGGATTATGAAGTGATATGCCATTCAATTTAAAAATTCAAAAATCTTCTTATTTACTTAGTTACAAATCAATTATATTGCATATTTTAGTTAACTATAGTTTTTCAATTTTAAAATTATGATATCATCAAACTTTTGCTTGGTAATAGAATATTTGTGAGTCAATCAATTTTTTTATTTTTTTTAGTGGTAGAATTGCAGATATTAGTTCATGTAATAGGAAGCTGAAGCTCGAGTTTTCAAGTGAGCTGGAGAGAGGTGCTTTTACTGATATTCTATCAAGGCATGCTGCTTTCTGATGCCTAATTATAGCTAAGCAAATATTTAATTTTGCTAAGTATTTTAAATGTACTTTGAAATATTTCTTGCATTGTGGCTCTTTTTATCAGTTACTTTTATATTAATTTATTAATCTGGTAGCTTCGTGAAAAATTTCGAAAATGACAAATATTCTAATTGTTATAAATCTGACTGCAACCATGATATTACAACGTAGATTTTGCTTGAGTCTGTATGTAGCTGGCAAATTCTCATTAAACCAGAGTTTTAATGCTGCTATAATTCTTGTTTTCTCACGTTCAAAATGGTAATACTCAATTGACAGTGTTCTGGCGAAATGTATCAGGGCTTTGCACAAATCCTAAAGTTCTGGACGAAGCCTTTAATTTTCTGCTGTGAAATAAATGTCAAAATTGTAGAATGTGAGATAGCAATATTTGAATACAAAATCTCAAGTTTCCATATATTACCTTTTTATATGACATTTCAGCGATAAGTTATAACAAAGATAACCTCAAGTACATTATTTTACAGTTCCAAAGATTTATTTGCCTGCTCAATGTGTTCCTTGTTTTTATTTTGTATTGATTAATAACTCCTACAAGGAGCATTTTTTTCTCTTCAAGGCAGAAGATATTGCAATTATATCGAATTATTTGTAATGAGATAATTTAGTTCCAGTACTATGATTTGAATATAATTCAGATCATAGCACTGGAACTAAATAAAAGTACTGTTAAGAACTAATTCCTTAAGAGGTTAACTTCATGTTATAGCAGTGCAATTTCAAGTTTCATGACAAATCATTGTTCTACATACTGATGTTCTGAGTTTTATGGCAAGTCATTGTTGGACTGTGGTGATGGGCAAGGATTAGGGTTTGCTGCTGTAGAGTATTTGCACTTCCAGCAACACAATTATGTTTGTGTAAACTAAACACTTTGCTGTTATAGTTTTGCGTCTTGTCTGCAAACACATTCAAAACAAGTACAACCATTGAATGATAAACTGAAAGTAAATATAATTGAATTTTTGAGTAACTGACAAAAATACTGTCAGCATCATGTAACAAAACCTTCAAGAGACGCATTAAACTGAAAAAATCCCAATGAGTCTGAATAAAAATATTATATGACCATCTCATTTTCTGACACTACACTAAATTCTTATTCTCTTGTGTATTGACTTGGAAACTGGCTAAAGGGAGCAGTATAGCTAGTACAATACCTTTCAGTGAATTTTTAAGATTGTACACTACTGCTTTCCTTTTGTAGTTACCAGGAAGGATGTAAATGCATTGTAACTTATTCTCATGATTAATTTGAATGCTTCTGCAAATACGTGTGGTACTGCAATAAAAAGGACCTTGAGATCTATCTAGTGACTGCTAGGAGGTACTGAATTGTGTAAGGAAGCATAGTACTAGCCAGAATAACAAATATAAAGTTAATATCAATTTTATTAAATCCTTGATGCACTTAAAAGTATTTATCAAAATTTGCACAATAAGTTATTTTAAACTAGAACATAAAACAAAATATTTGGTGTATAACTCCAGCCAATCAATCTGTAACTAAACTTTACAGTAGTTTTACAGTAACCAGTGCACACATAACTAAAAAAATTTTAGTTAAAACTGAATCAAGAAAACACATTAAAATGAAAGATTGATGCTCATTAACAGTACTTAAAATCTTCAGGTCTATTTTATTAAAACCTTGTAGGTAACTATTAGAATTGCTGCTGTAAGGAAGCGCTGTGCGCCCCTTTTCATATCGAGCAACAAGTTGGATTAAGTTGATAAGTCAAATGACTTGTGTTATCACGAGTCTTACTATGATGCAATGTAAAAGTTGCGAAGATCACTCTTCGAAACGCTAAAACTAATATACATTTATACTCTACGTTGTGTCTTGTCAATCAGCATTTCTAATATATTATTTGAAACCTGACAGCTGCATTAAGTAAGATCTAGAAATTTATCATGTTTGGTTATTTATTGATATGCATTTAGAACTGGTTATCATCTATGTTTCTGTTAAGAAATTGAATAGAAAGAAAGAAAAGAAAAAACAAGAGAAAGAAAGAAAGAAAAAACACAAGCAAAGTATATTGATGATTGGAGGAGATGACCAACAACTGCAATGACTCAGCGACGGCGCCAGGAA